>JAUBNZ010001237.1:0-12229 GCA_032355485.1 Bonnemaisonia californica | reverse complement strand
GGGGAGGAAGGAGAAGGGAGGAAGGAGAAGGGAGGAAGGAGAAGGGAGGAAGGAGAAGGGAGGAAGGGTAGAAGCAGGCGGACGGAGCAAGAGGCGGGGATGGGAGAGAGGGAGGGAGGAGGAGGAAGAGGGAAGAGGGAAGAGGGAAGAGGGAAGAGGGAAGAGGGAAGAGGGAGGAGAGCTGAAAGAGTCGGACGAGTCGGACAGGTGGCGGCGGCTGGGTGTCCCGAGGTTATGCGACGGTAGTGCGCAATGTACCCGGATGAGATGACATGGCGAAGGGCGTAGAAATGCTACCAGCGGTAGCAGCGGTACAGAGCCTGGAACAGTATATATGCACAGCGAGGCGACATCAGGGGGCCGCCTGGGCCGCTTGCGGACCGTACAGGGGACTGTACAGTGTGACAAGTACCGTCTGCTCGGCTGCTTTGGCTTCGTCACCGCCGCGTCACCGCCTTCGTCACCGGCAGCCTCAGCGCCTCTTCTAGTGTTCTAATAACAGAGATGTGAAAAGGTCACGGCGCCGGGCTGTTCGCTGTATTCCGGGCTGTGGTTGGTCGGCCGCTTTCCACATTCTATAACTTTGGATAAAGTATGTTAATATTAATATCACCTTTTTACATCTCTCTTAGAACACGCCCCCCACTGCCTTCGTCATCGCCTGTCTGCTCATACACTGTGTTCATCATACACTGTGTTCCATACACTGTGTTCCATACACTATCTTCCATACACTATCTTCCATGCACTGCTAGTCATACATAGCGCAGATGTTCCAAAAAATACACTGTAAGCACCGTACCCACGATACCATACACTGCTGTAATATACTGAACGAGTGTACAGTTGCAGAGTAGCGCAGTACTGCCTGTACAAGCTGTACAGCCCGTAAAAGCTGTACAGCCCGTACCCCCGCAACAAAACGTTCGTAGCATTGCTGCATGCCCCCTTTATGTTACCGTATTTTATCTCGCCGTCTGTCCCATGAGCGCCGCAGCTCCAATCGCCTCGCCATCCGGAACGCGCTCACTTTGACAACTTCTTCCTCGCCAACAACGCCTCTCATTAAACGGCGAAGAGGCCGGCTACAATAACGACAACGCTCCCATCGCTGCACAGCCCTTCCACCATCGCATCATCGGCAACCCGACGCCCGATCAACCTCCACACTCTCAGCAATACACCGCTCGTTCAGCAACCACGCACCCATTGCCGCAGCCATCGCTGCTCCGCCGCCCTGTGCCGTTTGGTCCTGGCGCCACTAGACTCTGCAAATTCAATGTCAGACAGATGCTGGTCGCCCATTCGTCCACCTTCTGGTATGACTGCACCACGCACGTCGGGCAACCCGTCGGACCTCCCTTATTTATGTTATTTAGGATACCGCAATAACCTACTTTGCCAGTCAACCAGCAATATGATACCTTAACTGCTGCCTCGCTTGATCATCTTATCATATCATATCATAGCATATGTTTGTCATACTTGTTTACGTGCTCTTTTGCTATCAAATTAAGCATTTGCACATTCTCGCTTGTGGTGGGCCATAACATACACTCACATTCACAGCTGACAACAACTTGGTCCACAGTATAGTGGACTCCAAACTGTCCACCAGAATCTGGTAATTAGATCCGCCCAAAATCTCTTTTCTTCCCACATCATCCCACTATCTCTGATCTACAACACAGGATTGCGATTGTATGCCTCCACCTTCCCCTGTTGGGTGTAAACTAGCGTAAAGCCCCCATAAAATATAGTAAATATTACTATTTCGTACTCTTCACTACTACGAGATATCTACCCCTGGGACATTCGACAGTCGAAGGTGCCATCGCATCCGCCTTCGTTTTTTGAAATTGCCCAAATAACCAAATAAGTACAGAAACTACTCCAAACCCAAAGAAACTGTCAAAACGATACAGAATGATACACCCTGCTACACGTGTAATTGTTCTCCACGTGTGCTGCAATTGGAGGCGAGCTGCTGTCCCTTCGGCCCTAGGTACATCTCCGCGGACCGATTGCGGGCCATCTGCCGGGAGGACCGCGCCAAACAACAGTTTTCCGAAACCCCTTTTGACGCGTGCCATCCGTTCCTTCGAAACCGTCACACTGCGTGCCTTGCGCCCGTTCCTGCTGCGACTATTCCTGCTGCCACTGTTCCTGCGCTGGCCCCTGTCCGGTCCTTCCTCCAACTTCCGCACCTCTTCAAAACCGCTCTCCAGTCGACTAACCCGCCCTCTTCCTCACCATCGCACCCCAATTCTCTCCTCTCACCCCCGCCAGCCAAATGGCAGACCTCTACTCCTCCAACAAGAAGCCCATTTCACTCTACAAAGACCGCCGCTACAGCGGCGACGTAAGGGATCGGGAGCATAAACTCCAATCCTCCACAACCCTCTATGTCGGAAACCTCTCCTTCTACACCACTGAGGAGCAGGTATTTGACCTCTTCTCCAAAGTTGGCGAAATCAAGCGAATAATCATGGGGCTCGACCGCATCAAAAAGACCCCCTGCGGCTTCTGTTTCGTCGAGTACTTCACCCGCTTCGATGCCGAAAATTCCGTCCACTTCCTCTCCGGTACCAAGCTCGACGAGAGGACAATCCGTGTCGACTACGACGTCGGCTACGAGGCCGGTCGCCAGTACGGCCGCGGCCGTTCAGGCGGCCAGGTGCGCGACGAGCATCGCAACGATTACGACCCTGGCCGCGGCGGCTACGGAAAGATTGCCTCCCAGAGCGGCATGACTGGCATGCAGCTCTGGGCCAACTCTGGTACCCTGGCGCCTGGCCCGCGTATGGATCCGACCTATGCCCCGCAACGCGGCCGCGGCTTCGATCGTGGACGCTCGCGCGGCCGTGGCAGGGGGAGGGGGAAGTGGCGCGGCAGGGGCCGCCCTATGCCTTATCAGGATCGCCCCTATGGCCCGGGAGGCAAACGGCGCAGTTATGAGGGACGCAATGATAGGGCCCAAGCCGATGGCAATGCAATGCAGAAACGCCAGAAGGGAAGCCCGTCGGATGAGCATGAACCAACGAGAAATGCGCGCTTCGATCGCGGCAAGCGCAATGACGATGAATAGATTTACGAAAAGCTGTCTCGTGCAATGGCACATAGACCCTCGCGGTATGTGGGGTACGCCAGCTGCGGGAGTAACAGTTGCTTCATCTTGTCGTTAGATACACGCTTGCTTCCCCTGTCGCGCTGGCGGGTTGACCGTGTGAGTTTGTGCGGCGGGCTTGCAGGTGTCTGTCCTGACTTGGTGAAGTGGGAGGCAGCGTAGCGAAAGACAGTGCTTCGTGTTGCGGGCAGGTCGTCAGCTATGTTGAAGACAGACGTTTGATGCGGCACGGGGTCATTTGTCAATGCAGCTACTAGTGCGGCAATTATATCAGTCACATGTATGCGCGACACATACATCTCAGAAGTATCGGCCGTTTGGGAGAGTACGTTGGCATTGTTTCTCAGCGTCTCAAGTGCATTGCGTTGCATGCCGTAGATACCCGCCAAGCGAAATATGTACGCGGAAACAGGATTGGGACATGCCTTCGCCAATTCACTCCACGCAGCCTCCGCCTTCAGGCGCATCCGCCCCTTCACGCCAGGCCGTACAAAGGCACTCTGCTCGTCCACCCATGCGCCATCATGCTGTCCATACACACTGGTGCTAGACAAGTATCCAATCCAAGCCAGAGCGGGTGCGCAGCGCAGCGCGTGTGCATATGAGCCAAGAACGGGATCGGAAGTACCCGGTGGTACGGTGGATAGCACGTGCGTACTGCGGCGAATCTCGCGCGTCACGAAGGAACGGTCCGTGGAGACGCTCGTAGGAATGTTCAGAAGCTTCAGTTGCGTCGCTCGGTGTTCTGTGCCCGTACTTGCCGATATGCTCCACCCCTGCGCCTGCAGGCGTCGGACGAGCGGGAGGCCTACGTAGCCCGGGCCGAAAATGAAGAGATGGCGCGGCGAGGCGGCGAGGGACGCGGGTGGAGGCACGGGTGGAGGCGCGGGTGGAGGTGCGGGAGCTGCGAAGGATGCGGGTAGATATGAAAACGGTTGCGCGTTGTGTGCCATGATGGTGATTGTGTTGGAGGAGGAGGAGGAGGAGGAGGAGGTTTGTGGCGTAGTTGTGGCTGGGGGGTGTTTGTGTGCTTGGGGAACGGAGGGAATGTCGTCTGCTGGTGTCACCCATGGCCAGAGGCATGCTATGGTTGTGGACACGTGTCAAGTAAATGGAAGAAATTGAGCAGTAGTGGATGATACTTTTTAAAGTAGCATTAAAATGGTAGATTCCGGATTGTTATTACAGTATTGATATTTAGTGGCCCCATGCCTCCCAAATATAACAGAATATAACAAGCGCCTGGCCTAGTAATATATTGAAGCACAGCAAAGCAAGCTGTCGGAAGCGGGAGCTTTAAAAAAAAAAGAGTCTTACAGCTGGACGTATGCTGTAAGTCATAATGCTTACAGTTATACTCTTGTTCCTCTAGAGTGTTAGAGAGAATGTGGAGCTGTAAGCAGGTATGATCGGGGAGTGTGTTTCACTTGAAGTTCCGTACAGTAGCGGTGAATGAAGTGCAAAGGTCGGGTGCAGGTGCTCCAGATTGCCTGAGATAAGATATGTAGGAAGCGGCGCAAGGGCGAGGTGGTCCATTGCAAAAACAGAGCTACTTGTACAAGTATGTATGCTGTGTGACAGGGCGCTTTTTCAGAATGCGCATGCCATTGGACTATGGTACAGTCCATTCTGAGGGCACGGACGCAACCAGCAATGCTTCAAAATGGCAACCAACGCTGTCCTCATCTCGCATCTTCGTCTTTAGCACGACAGTACAGCAGCAGCTGCAGCGAGCCAAAGCTGTCTGTCTTTCAACTCATACCCACTGTGTACATGCGCTCACCATAAATCAGAACATCTCTAACAGTTACCTCCAACTCACCCGCACACTTCCCGTTCCTACGCACTAATATTCCAAGCCCTTTCCTTCTGCCTCCTACTGCGTCGCCTCCTCTCCGTCGCCGCCCTTGCCATTTGCTTCATTTGCAATGGACCTCGGCACAGGCAGCGTCCCGTCGCTGCTTCGTCGCCTTGAGCTCGGCCTTCTTTCTGACCCCCGCCCCTATTTGCATGGCCACACCAGCCAGCCGCGGGCCATGCGCCACACCGCCACCCTGGAAGGACATGCTGGCTGCGTCAACCGTCTCGCCCTTTCAGAGCATGCCGATCTCCTCATTTCCGGCTCTGATGATTGCGCGCTCCACATCTGGGATCTTGCTCAACCTTATAAAATCACCTCCCGTGCTGTCATAAGACCCGGTCACTTCTCCAACGTCTTCGGTGTCGCCTTCATGCCCGGAACCGACAACGCCTACGTAGTGTCCGCCGGCCTGGACCACCAAGTCCGCCATACTAGTGTTGAGACATCTCGCTCAACCCTCTGGGACTGTCATACTCGCATGGTAAAGACTGTCGCACCTGTATCTCCCAACGTCTTCATCACAGCATCTGAGGACGGCACAGCCCGTCAGTTTGACGTTCGTCAGCCTACTTCTGCTGCTAGGTGCTCCTCGAATACCCTAGTCCGCATCATTAAGCGTCACGCCCCCCTGCGACTCATGTCTGCAGTCGTATCACCCACAAATACAGACCATATCCTCGTCGCTGCAGACGACGCATATGTGCGCATCTTCGATCGCCGCTTCCCCGCAAATACCACTAATATCGAAACCTGCTCCCCAACCCGCTCCGGTCAGGATATCCTTAGGTTCGCCCCGCCGCATCTGCAGGATAATTCTCCAGAGGATTGTCTGCTTACTCGTAGCATTACTCCCGTCAAATATGCCACATATGCCACCTATTCCTCAGATGGCCAGAAGGTCGTCGCCTCATACTACGACGATTGCGTACATGTCTTTGACTTGTCTGGGGAAGACGCCTCCAGCTCAACCTCTAATACCCCGCGTCGTTTCCGTCATCCGTCCTTGTCTCGTAAGGCTGCCCTTTCTGCCGTGTGGTACTTCACGCAGGATGCTGCAAACGCCATCTTAGTCAGGGATTATACCTATGCCATTGGTCGTACTAACCGCGTGCTCGAACTTGACCCTCATCATATCCCGGCACTGCTCTTTAAAGCCCATGCGCTTCTGGGCCGGGAGAGCTCTTCCGACTACCGCGACGCTTACGAGACCCTCTGTACGTTGATTGCAATTGTTGAACAGGATCATTCCTGCATCACACAGCTGTGGGGAACAGACACACCTAATGGCCCTTCCTCTTTCAACGGAAATCCTGCCAGTCGTCCCCAGAAAGCAGAAGTCTGGATCATGCTCTTCAAGTATATGAAAGCCATAACGCTTTACAAAATGGGTGTACCCATGTGCGTTGAGCATTATATTCCGCCTAGCCCTGCAGAGAACGAGCGTCGCTGCCAGAGATTGCAACAATTAGATGTAATGTGTCACGAGCTTGAACAATATCGCGATGGGCACTGCCCTTCGTCTAAGAAAGACTGGAAGATCTTTGTACACACCACGGCGATGGGCGGCCCAGTTGAAGTTGCCCATCTCTTCAGTACAAGTGCAGGAACTCAGCGTGGAAAGGTACTATCATTACTTCGTGATGGTTTTGTAGTAGGACTTCAGGCATTGCGTGTGCTCATTCTCGCTGGCGTATCTAGACTTCTGTCGGATAGAAGTGCCGTGTATAGAGGCAGTTCCTCAGATTCTGAAAAATCTTCTAGCAGTGAAGCGGAAGAGCATCTTCCCGAGGATAGCTACGGTGTTCGCCTTGTGCTTTTGGCAGGAAGGCGACAGTTTGCCGTCTCTGAGGCTGGCCAGGGAGAGCTATGGGGTCCTCCACCTCGTTACCCATCTAGGAGCTTTCACGGACACACCAGCCTTCGTACTGATATTAAGGAGGCATCCTTTTACGGCACAAAGGATCAAATTGTTCTTTCGGGCTCGGATGATGGCCACATGTTCATGTGGTGTGCCGAGACTGGTGAGTTGCTCTCTAGAGTTCCAGCTGATGGTTCTATTGTGAATTGCGTGCTCGGACATCCAACCCATCCCATGATCTTCTCCTCGGGTATTGATGACACAATAAAGGTCTGGACACCGGAAGGAGATGTGCACTCCGTTAACAAACCATTTGATGTCGAGAGAAAGAAGGAAGATACTGAACTGCCCCTTAAGCAACACATGTTCATGTGGGACAGCTTCTAGGGCACCTTCCTACCCTTGCCCGCAATCTATCGATCCTCTTAATCATCCCTTAACTACTAACACTATCATAGCATATCGTGTAAATTGTGCATGGAAGGTCTTAGAAATGTTTTAGATCTCCTACAGCTATAACTTCATGACGTAGCTCCCTTAAACAGAAACCATTTCCCTGAATGTAGGGTGAATATTTGCTCATCGAGGTTTTCGCGATCGGGTTTCACACTACTACTCTAAGGAGAGTGCAGTGGATAGTAGCTTCGGATAAGGTAATATTTGCCCTAAAGCCTACAGCGTTCCCCGACAAGTACAGAACATGTCTCACAAAGGCCAGCGTTTTCAAGACTGTGAGACAGCGAAACCAATAATGAAAAGTGGTATGATGTCTTGCACAAAAGGCAGTTAACTTTACAACTGTTTGCAGATTCTAGCGACCTCCACGGCCCTTGATCTTCCGAACACCTCTCCCAGCACCACCCATCATACCGCCCATACCACCCATACCGCCCATACCGCCCATACCGCCCATACCCCTTCCGGCTGGAGCAGTTTGCGCCTGCTCGCTCTTCGGATTCGTAACAGTCTCGTCGACTGACAGAATCATACAGGCGGCTTCAGCTGCCGCGCTAATTGCATTGGTCTTGACAAGAGCCGGCTCCCATACAAACGATTCCCATGTGTTGCAAATCCCTGCCTCCTCAATATTGACACCATACCATTTGCCATCACCCGTGGCGTGCTTGGCGCGCAGCTTATTAAGGACATCAGTAGAGTCAAAACCAGCATTATCACAGAGCGTTCTTGGGATTACCTCCAGCGCCTTTGCAAACGCAAGTAAAAGCAACTGTTCCTTTCCATGAACTTTTAGCGAATGATCCCTTAGGTAGCGGCTCAGTTCCATTTCAATGGCACCACCGCCCGCAACTGCTGTAGCATGTTTGATCGTACGACGAGCAATCATAATCGAATCGTGAAGGGAACGTTCAGTCTCTGCCATGAATTGTTCTGAACCACCCCGAACGACGATAGTAGCCGTCTTCGCCTTCGGACAGCCAGTGAACATGTTGTATCTCTCGTTTCCAATCTGGATCTCCTCAAAGAAATCACAAGTTCCCAAAATGTTCTTGTAGTCCGCCTCCGCAATACCATTCATGGTAGTCTGTACGGCACCGCCAACAGCGCGCGATACTCGGTTCATGTCCTCTTCCGGTACGCGCCCAGCGCAGAAGATATCGCGATCTGCGAAGTACTGCGTTGCGAGATCGCCAATTGCCAATCGCGAGAGCACCACCTGGGCCCCTGTGGCTACAATGTTGTCAAGCTTCTCATAAATTATGCTCCACTCCGCATCAACAATGGCTTGGTATTCCTTTGTGGAATCCACGCGCACTTCGGCATTCTCTTTCTCTGCCTTGAGCTCCAGCTCGATGTTAAGCATAATGACCTTGGGGTTCTGGAATTTCTTAGGCTGTTGTTCAAAGCCAGCATAGGAAAACGTCTTCTTGAACGCCACACCTTCCACAAGCATGGAGTCTGTCGCAGATCCACCCTGTACCTTCTTGATTCCAATCATTGATAGGTCGAGATCCTCATCCAGAGAGAGCACAGCATTGGTGACTATGCCGGAGAAGAATTCTTTGTGATGTGCAATAAGCTTCGAGTTCAAAGAAGTAGAAGCGCATCGCTGCAAGAGAATTCTCCTTTCATCAGCGTCCTTCCCATGGATATCAACGGCTAGATCGCGTACATGCCGCACAGCCAGCTCAGATGCCTTTCGATATGCGCGGATGATGGTACGGGGGTGCAAACCATCCTGGACGTATTCCTTACAGTTCTTCAGCATCTCTCCAGCGAGCAATGTGACCGAGGTTGTTCCGTCGCCCACCTCGGCATCCTGCGATTTGGCGATATCCACAAGCGTACGTGCGGCAGGGTGGACGATGTCCAGCAATTTCATTATTGTGGCACCGTCATTCGAGATAGTTACCTTGTCGCGCCCTTCATTGATGAGCTTGTCGAGTCCTCGGGGTCCGAGCGTTGTGCGCAGTATGTCGACAATTGCGAGACAGGCGTTCATGTTGGAGACTTCAGGATCGCAATTGAAGAGGGAAAATGCATGTTAGACAGGAATATAGAGCGGCGCCTGAGGAGAATGTAAAATGGATGGAATGACTTACTGAGCTGTCCGAGGCCCTGACTTGTGTCGGTACCCTCTTTCAGGAAAACGATCTGCGGAGCCAAAAACTGACTCATTTTGGAGGTGAGAAGGCGGACGACTTCCGATCTGGAGCAACGAGACGTGAAGGATTTCAGAGCGAATTGCGTCTCCGTTAGAAGAAGGCTGCTCCCAAATAGTGAGAATTACTTGGTATCCAAATGGAGCAAGGAGTCCGTCGCCTGATCGGCGTTATGATGATATTCAGTTACGAAAGGATCAGTGGAATGGTTCTCCAATCACAGGGAGCAGGGCACCTTTCTTTCAGTAATTTTATCTATTTTTTAATCAGCAACTCCCGCCATAGTCTGTGCTCTGTACACTAATTTATCTGAGTGCATACCTGTCAATACTGTATCACTGAGGGTGCGGCACAACACCCTTCCTTCTCCACTAAAAGGAACGATTGACGACCAGCTCTTTCAAGTGAGAGGGAGCAACAGCCGGGAAATTCTCAAAATGTCCGCAAGAAGCGAAACAATTGCTCTTTATCGAAGTTTCCTTCGCCTTCGCCATCAGTTCCCTAACAAGCAAGGGCGATCCGTGCTCCGCCGTTGGACCACTATGTACTTTTCCCTCAGGCAAATTGAGTACAACCGAATAGAGCTGGAAAAAGGAAGTCAGCCTGCGCGCGAAAAGTCCGCTCAATGGCGCGAGAGTGCTAAAGCAGACTTGGGTACGTCTTGCCCTTCATGACTGGCTGCGAAACTTTTGCGGCACATGACACCTTTCGGGCTGCTGACTCTACTACCTGCCTTACAAATGATGTGCTACCCTACAGAACTTTGGAAGGGCCTCGCCAGATTGGACGAAAACGCGCGAAGAGCTCTGGTCGAGAACATCCTCCTCTTTGAATCAAAATAAGCATTGGATTAGAGTTCGAGTACGCCCCCGTAAATGCTTCGGACATTGCATCACACCCATCTGCAGGATGACCTTTGCCACCCAAGGGAGTGCGACGGGTTACTAAAGCTTCCGTATTTTTTATAACTGCAAACCAACTCTTCTAACGCCTGCGCTCCTCCTCGATCTGTAACTGTGCAAAAGATGGGAACAAAATCTTCTTCGAAGCTTCGTAAGCACCGAAGAACACAGCACCGCCCAAAGAAATCCAGATCACCCTCGGCACTATGCCAGAAAAAAGTGCAGCCGGGCCCTCCTCAGCAGCGATGCGACGCAGTCCATGCACAATGCCGTTATATTGGGGTCCAGAGGCGCTCTGCGTCATGAGCCTGGTCTTGACGACATCCAATGGGGTGGTAACTGCTGCAGCTACGCCGCCTGCTACCGATCCGCAAATCGAGTTTTCCCACGTCGTCAGCTCCTTACGATTGGTCCTGCGTGCCCAGGTGGTCTTGGCAAACTCGTACAGCGGGAATTGGATGGCGTCGAACGGCAGATCTCGAATGACCAGGCTGCTGTATCCGGAGAAGAAGCCAGCTGGTCCCTGCTTTGCAAAAGTGGCGCGAACGGCAGCTCCGGCAGTGGCGTACATGCCCGATTGAACGCGCTGTTTGACGACCTCGAACGGCACCCGCACTGTGGAACTGGCGATGTCTCCCGCTGCCGCAGCGGCCATGTGGCAGAATGGGGCATACTTGCCGGTGGGGTCGCGGGCGGCAAGGGCATGTTTGACATAGTCGTACATGGCGAAGAAGGCGGCGGCAGAGGGGGCCGAGGCTGCAACAGCGGGACCGAAACCGTTGTAGATTCCCCTGAAGAGTTTGGCGCCAGCGGCGGAATTGGCCATTTGGAGGCGAGTTTTCAAGGTGTCCAGAGGGAAGAGGATGGCGTCGACTGTGAAGCCGGCGGCAGCGCCGGAAATCAGAGAGAGCTGGAATGTGCGTGTGATGGAGAGGACTGTGGAGGAAATCGGGCCCTCTTTCGCGCTAGCGAGTAGCACATGGTTGAACGGAGCTGCACGGGAGCGTCTGCCGCAGATGGCAGAGTCGCGGAGCGGCATTTTAGGATATGTTGACTACTTGGATGGTGGATTGTTTGGGGAACCGACAATGCGGGTGAGTTGCTGTGTGAAGAATAGAACTAGCCGTGGAAAATTGACTTCACCACGAGCGGGCAATTTGCTCCAAAGATGCATGGCTTTTGAGATCAAGCGCTATTGATAGCAGCCATTGGCTCACAGCACGTCTCCGGACTGCCTCTGATCACTCGTTTTCAACTCCGATTTCTGATCAGTGAAGTGAAAACCAAAGTGAAAACTAAATTTTGATCTTTCTGCAAAACGTTTGGGGAACAATACAATGCGCTCTGTATATTATTGTAATGTTGACCAACGGCCCACCTGATCTCATATTGGTCCGACGACTTAGGGGCACACGAAACCAGTATTTTTCAGTAGGGGCTGTAATCTTATTATAGCGTATTAAAAACAAGTACACATGTACGAAGTTCGTATGTTTAGTACAGTAGACTCTATCTACAGTGCTGCTTAAAATATTAGGACATCACCCTGATTTCTGACCACCACGGCAAGAGTGTACTTATGGTACAGGGCGTACTGTACAATGAAACTACTCGTTTCTATCATAAGAACGGTGCATAAATGATCCTTTATTGCAAAGGTAAACTCTGCACAGCCAACAATATTTGTTTTCCCCCCTGCTTGTAACATTAGGACATGCTGTATTCTGCACTGCCTTTCCTGTAGATATGTACCACTACGAACAATAAACCGGATACTTCTGCTTCAACACGACTGATGCTAGGGCAGCGGGTGATATTCTACAACACTGGGGCAGCAGAATGGGACGAGGAAAGGATTTA
>JAUBNZ010001236.1:0-12235 GCA_032355485.1 Bonnemaisonia californica | reverse complement strand
ACGTGCTTCAAGAGGGACGACCCCGCCAGGGGTCGTCCTGGTTTTCAACTGCCCTAATGAGAACGACCCCACGTGGTCATCGTCCGAGGTTAGCGCGTGCTGCCCGCGCCGAAGAGGACGACCCCACGAAGAGGTCCTCCAAGGCCAACGCGCGAAGCATGGATGACCCCGCCAGGGGTCATCCAAGTTGGAAGCTCGCGAAAGAGGGACGACCCCACAAAGGGGGGGTCGCCCAGGAGGGGGCGCCGGTTGGAAGGGACGAACCTGCCGGGGTCGTCCAGGAGGAAGAAGAGCACCCCTCAGGGGGGTTCGTCTACTGTACCCAACGAAGGCATAGATATATCCCGTAGAGGGTTGGGGCGATCCCCGCGCGTGGATTGGCATCCCGGCGGGGGACGTCATTGAAACTTCGCACGACGCGCCAAGGACGACCGTCCTAAGCCGCGGAAGGTCGTCCAGGATGAGACCTGTGTCCCAAGGAAGGAGGCCGAGAAATAGAAGGTAGCTATTTCTTCTCAGTAGGGGAAGAAAGACGCAAAGAAACACTCCTCCTCTCGGTGAGAACAGGAGGAATGGAGGGGAAGGGAAGCTTGGGAACCCTTGGCAATCAGTACCAACTCTATTATACATTAAGGTTGGTACGATCCATCAGTGCCAATTCCCTGTCCTGAGACAACAAGGGGACAAGCTTCCCCATCCATTTAGAGGGCCATAAAAAATCCATCCTAAGCTTATAGGTGGTTACAACTGGTGGAGCCAATGAGGTCAAGGGTGGAAATTTTGGCAAATTTAAGTTTTTTTAGAAGTGGGTGGATGTCATGTGAGGAGAAATGACACTAAGTAAAAATTCGGTCACCTAAACGACGAAGAGAAAGGGCGGACAGTTCAACCCGTGCGAGAGTCAACTCTGATACCCTCGGCTCCCCACGAAAAAAGGGAGCCGGCAAAGACAACTATACCACTCCTCCGTGAGAATAGTACCTCAAGAAGGCTGGGGCGCGTCACCAAACATGGCAGTAATCCTAACCTTCCCCACGTTGAGGGGGACGGGGAGGAAAATCCCAGGAAAGGCGCGCCCTCCCCAAAGGGAGACGGGTCACGTGCCGCGCTAATCGCGGCCACGTTTGGTGAGCGTTTCCTCCCAGCAACGTAGGAAACAAGAGCATTCCTTACTCTATTACATCCCCTCCCCGTGGAGAAGATGTTGGCAAGTAACGCGGGCGCGTACCCTCCCTTCTCGAGGGAGGTCATGGTAGTTATCACTATTTGAAACACACATCCTTTCCATTGTGAATGGAGAGGATGTGCATAAAAAATATCAACTACGTATCTTCCCGTAGAGGGATGATACGATCCGCGTTACAAATGGGCCCTCCCCCGAGGGGAAGGACATAACTAAAATCGGAAACATCCTCTCCGGGTTGGAGAGGATGATCATACACGGGACATTTACTTATCCTCCCCATAGTCACGGGGGAGGATACCGCAAATCCCCCGCCCCACCCCCACCATTCATCATCGTCCGGTACATCCTCCTAGAATTGGGGGACCCGGATGATGAGGAGAGAATCAAGGCGGCAATAGCCAGGCGTCCCCCCAGATAGGGGACACCAACATCCTCTCCATGATCCACATGGAGAGGTTGACAGACTGCATCTCCCCTCCATTCATTGCATAGAGAGGAGGACAAATCGTCTACCTTCTCCATGATCCACGTGAAGAGGATGAAAAAAGCATCTCCTCTCCATGCACGACATGGAAAGGCGGTAGGAGTGTATTCTCTCCATGATTCACATGGAAAGGATGACAAGGTGGGTAACCTCTCCATACTCATATGGAGAGTATCGTCGCGAATATCCTCTCCACAATCCATATGGAGAGGATGACAGAACGTATCTCCCGTCCATGCTCAGAACGAAGAGGAGGATGAACAGCCTACCCTCTCCATGATTCACATGGAGAGGATGATTAAGCATATGCTCTCCAGGATCGATATGGAGGGGATGTGAACAAGTATCTCCTCTCCATGCACGGCATGGAGAAGCGGTAGAATTGTATCCTCTCCGTGATTCACTTGGAGAGGATGACAAGGTGGGTAACCTCTCCATATTCATATGGAGAGGATCATTGACTATATCCTCTTCGTACACCAGATGGGGAAGATCTCAACGATGTCTATCCTTTCCACAACCGACATGGAGAATATGACAGAAAGAATCGCTCGTACTTTCTCTCCATGATCCGCTAAGAGCGTTAGTAAAAATGAACATACTTCTGATGATCCTCTCCATATTTGTATGGAGGGGATCATCAGAAATATCTTCTCCATGTTCACATGGAGAGGATCACTTAGTATGTCCTATCCATACAACAAATGGAGAAGATGGAAAAGAGATAGATCCCCTCCATGATCCACATTGATAGGATGTGGATGTTCCACGAACGCGTGTCCTCTGCACGGGGAGGACACAATCAAATTACTAAGATAAAGGACCATTGCGGACTATAAAAAAAGGAAACAAAAGAGGCACCAGTTTATACGTCCATCATCCTCAGATAGAGGACGATCGAGGAAGGGTATCCCAGGAAGGTAGTGACCCATCCCCTGAGGAAGGGATGGGAAACATCTTGAACTAATGCCGCTCATACGGTTCACGACGTGTAGCAGGCTCGTTAGGGGCTGGGGTTTCACGCGAGCTGGCGGGCCCGATACAAGCATACGGGTCGTCATGACAGTAGCCTCTGTATCCGTAAGGGACGGAGGCCTGCAATCTGGATTCTTGCCCACCTTGGCGGTCCTCACTACCACGCCTTCGAGGATAAGGATCTGTACTAGAAGAGGAGGGGTTACAAGACTGTTGAGCACGGATCGGCTGTTGAGCTTCTCTCCCTGAAGGACCGGAGGAAGTACCCTGCGAGGGGTAGTGCTTGTAAAAAAGCGGGCCTCTCCCTGACAAGGATTAAAGGCGGTCAAACGGGGATCAATAGCCCGCCTGGCGGGAGTGCTCTCTTCGCCTATCCCAATCGGGCTCCCCCGTCTGTGTCTCTGCTCGGAGGGAGGTGGCAGGATGGGCCATTGGCCCATACAACTACTCCAGCTAGGCTTATTGGGAGTAGAAGGGCGGTAGGAAACAGAGATTCGTGGATCACCAGTTCGTTGACGAGAGTATCGCTCCGACTGATGGGATCGCCGAAAATCCTCGAACTCCTTCCAGACGGAGGCAATATCAGCCTCTGTATTCAATCAACGGGCCCGCTCAGCGTCCACTTGCCTTTTCAGGGAAGCGCGAGTGGACCCTTCCGCTTTCACTAACGTTGTGACCGTTTCTTCTGAATAAATGAGACAGTCCGTCAGTGCACCAATAATCCCCTCAACGTGAAACGTCGTCTCCCCTTCGGGGAGAAAGTCTTCGGGATTATGGGGACAACTGGCCTCTTGAGCCTTACGGAAGTTGGTTACCTTTCGCCGATTGCAAAGGGTAAGGGCCTTCTTCAGAAAATCGGCTTCTCGGGCGCGAAGAGCCTTGGCAGAGGAAGCCATGGGCCCTACTCCTGCGTTTTGACGGAAAGGAGGGGCAGGTTTGGATCGAGGGACCTGCACCGTCGATTTATTCCGTCCCCCTTTCGGGGGATGGGGATCGGTCGACGATTACAGGGCCCCGCCGCTGCCACGACGAGGCTCCCCTTGTGATTTCCCCTCCTCGTGCGAACGGGGATGATGGGAATCTCGACGAGGGACCGAAGACTGGCTGGAACGTCCCTTCGAGGGAGTAACAAAGCCTAACAACAAGTGCTTTCTATTTTTCAGTCTGGAAGAAGGGGCGGGGTCGTTCACCTGGCGTCCCGTGGAAGCCATTGACATCCTTATCGTTCTCCCAATTTTCTTCCAAGATGGAGGTTGCAATCAGCTTCAGGATTTTGATGTCTCGAAGTGGGCAAATGACCTCAAGCATCGCTTCGCGGCACTCACGGGTTATCACCACTAATTCTTGTGTGGTGAATGCATCGTGGTGCATGGCTATGGCGGCTTGCAGAAGGCGGTCGCTTCGGATCAAGTGGAAGAACTTATCGCGGGTCATCTCTGACATTCCCTCCTCCGTGCAACATGAAGCAAATTAATGCAAGCAGGGAGGGTTGGAGAACATGAGGTTGTCAGGGTGATTCACTCCCATCCCACCTAGACCGGATGGGAGGGGAACCCTGCACATCCAAGGCCATTGGCACAGAGGTGTACGTGTAAGGCCTCTTCTGTCGGATGGAGGAGAGGCGATAATCCTCTCAAGAAAGTAACCGTAGGTGTTCGCACATCCACCGACGGGAGCGTGTGATGTCCTTCCTCCACCCACGCGACCATTCGGGTGGAGAACGGTGCACCAGGGACCTCGATACCATCATGGGCATCAACTCTGTTGGAGTTTTCTCCAAGGGAGGGCCGCAGAAGACGGAGTTGGCCGCCTCAACTTAATCCGCATCCAGCGGATTACGGAGGAAACTCCGGTGGCACCGCTGGTGGTGGAAGATACGGAACCGATGGATCGGCTTATGTCCAACAAAGAGACTGGACAACGCCCTCTGGTCGCGGGCCCCCAGGAAGTCTCTCAGGAGGCCACTGGGGTCCTCGAAGGGTGAATACGGGGTTTCCTGAGATAAGATGTATCCTCCCCGTCTCGGGGGAGGGGGAGGCATCGGAATGTCAACCGCAGAGGCCGGGTGGCCGCCAGGCCAAGAGGCGGAGGATTCTTCTCCCAACTCGGAAGACGGGTAGATGGGGGGCCCTCCAGAATCTCGGGGAGGAGCAGATGAAGGTTGTGTAGGTGCTCCTTCCCGCTATGGGTAAACAGCTGGAGAGGGATCCGTTTGCGATCCTTCCCGCGAAGGGGAAAGAACAAGAGAAAAGTTCCCCGGGGCTTCTCCCCGCAGAGGGGGAGAAGCGGAAGTGAGGTCGGTTGACGCTCCTCCTTGGGAAGAAGGAACTAAAAATCTATTGGAAGTCATAGAAGCCCGGCTGCGTGTGTTCGCTGCCGGATACTGATCAGCACTAAGGGATGGTGAGAACATGTCTGTATAATCACCTCGAAAGTGGTGATTGTGGCTGGATGCAGTCACCTCTCCCTCCGAGGGTGAGAGGTGACAGATATAATCTCCCATCCAATGGTCCACCTCCATGTAAGATGGAGTAGTGTCACCTGTCAAGGGCAAGCGGGACGCTCGAACTTGACGAGGGGGCTACAATAGCACCCCGAACGGGGGTACTACGTATACTTTGACGACCCTTCTCCGGGAAGGGTCGCCAAAACCCGTCCACCCGCGTAACTCGAATGAATTAAGGCAGATGGACGGAATCACCGTAACTTGGCCGTATTAATTTACTGGCCCAAAGGGCGAGAGAATCAGCGGTCATTTAATTCGTCAGACTGTACTATAATAAGCCGCCAGATAGGTGGTGATAGGATGGTTGGTGGGCCTAAAAACAATTATTTTTTGAAAAGCTATGAGAAGGGGTGGAACCCGAAGGGACCCTATAACTGTAAGAACCCACTCCTCCCAGTAACGGGAGGGGTGTACTGGTTGCCGCTGCTACTGTAAGCCCTTTCAGCCCTCGACACGGGTTTGTAGAGAGAGTACAGTATCCAAACTACCTAACTGCAGATTTTTCTTCTGGGATTGATGTCATTGGTCCAGGATAAGGGGCAACCAACCACCGGCTCACAGATAGAAAGTTCCGGGTAATCTATTATTATCCTACCCACTAAATGGGTACTGTAAAGGGCCTACAACCGCCACCCTATGGGTGGTCCAAAATTCGGTTTTTTCTAACGAGATAACAGTCCGGCCACCTGGAATGGGCGGCCGACGAATCTTGGGCCGTCCAGTAACCCTCAGCGCGCTTCGATATAGCCCGCTGATCGGCTGACTGAGGCTATTATGAGTTTATTATATAGTAATTATTTTAAGGATGTAATTATCTAAAGCCGCGTATAATATCACTCCGCTTATCGGAGTGACCCTAAGAATGAACGGGTACGCGAGTCCCCCACCTTGAATTTCGGTTGTTCTCCAACTCCAAAACCGCCCCCTCCTCTGAGTTCTCCCCCACGCAGGGAGAACCAGACTAGGTTACCTCGCCCTTTTTGCTCCCCGGGGCTCGCGTACCATCTCTTTGACCCGTTCTTCGTCGTCCCACCTGTGGGACGATTCAACAGTCAAGGTCGCCCCTGCTCCAGGACAACCTGTCCTCCAGAAGGCCACCAAACCTCGGCTCCTTCCATGTGTTTTGAGAAGGGAAGGAACATTTCCGGCAACTTAAGCCTTGTGTCGTCCCCTAAAGGGACGAACAGGTTGGGTTAGCCACGAAAGATCAACCCGGAGTGCCCTTTCCCCATCTTTCCGGCCTTAATCGTCCCGTTTCTGGGACAGTGTGTTCAAGAAAACCTCATCTTCTCGGCGTCTCCATGGTCTACGAACAGTGGAGAAACATTGGCTGCGCCCCTTCCTGCGTTCTGCCCCTGAATGGGTAGAAACAGTCTGGGTTAGCAAAATCAGTTCAGTAATCCCTGCGTTTGACCCGCTTTCTTCCCTTTAGACCCATCCTCTTAGAGTCCCACTGTGCGGGACGTCCCTCATCTTCCCGGTCACCCCTCCCCAATTCTGGGAGGATGCGGATCCTCTTCCCCATCAACCCTCCACCTGTGCGGCCACCATATAGAGATTCCATTCTCTGGCGTGACCCAGTCCAACGCCCGATCAAGAGTACCTTTAAAGCATAAGATAAGCGTACTCTGGTCTCCCGAACCCCTCTTAGTCGACTGTCATCCTCGCTTCCCCGGAGGAGTCGCTCTACCACCCTCTCGCAGGCCAGCTACATAGTTCCCTAGGACCCTGTAGCTGCAACCTCAGTTCACTCGAGAGTTGCGTAATACTACAGCTACCACTACGGCCGTAAGCCTTGGAATCTCTGCATACAGGAACAGTTTGTTGTATCGGTCGGCGATGACCAGTGTTAAGCGCTTCGGTTTTGCCGTTTCCAGGGGCCCGAAGATTTCAATAGCCACGCTGCGCAGTGGTGGTTCCGCTGGGAATTGTTTCAACGGTTCTTGTTCTACACCAATGACATGGCATTGCCTGCACATGTTTCACATTTTTGGACAGTGTTCTCCACATCCCCTGTGAGATGACGTCAGTAGGCGTGTTTCCGCAGGGCTTCATAAATACGGCGTATCCTAGAGTGCCATGCAAGAGGAGAATCGTGCTCGGTTTGCAACTAACGAGACCGCATGGTCGCGGGGACGAATACCTCTCTCAGGTTGTCCTAGGGTACTTTCCGATGAGAATCCTTTCCGGGTTCACTCTAAAGTGGCCGCCCTGGAATTTTGACCCCAGTGCGTCCTTTTCCCGGCGGAATGTGTCCAGGTGTTGCTACTCCAACCACTCTTAGACAGTACATTTTCCTCCGTGGTAGGTAACGGAAAGGCTGGGAACGTGTTACCTTCTGCAAAATTGCTAGAGCACGACGAAGGAATATCTTCCGCGGGCAGCGCTGGTAGCTAGAGGGGCAGTCGGATTACGCGACCCCCAAGACGAGGACGGGCCTTACTTGCGTCCTTGGGTCTTCAAGACCTTTGAGGCTGACTAGGGAGGATCGTTCTGGCTCGAATGATTTACAGGTGCCATCCGCATCCTCCCAACCCTCGGCCATATAAAAGGGATTGCCATCGTCAAATGATTTGGTGTCTGACCCCCGTCGTATCCATTCGCGAGATTGTGTCCGCAACGTGGTGCTTGCCGCCTAGTCGGTACTGGACTGCAAAGATAAACTCGGCTAGCAGGAGCCGTTATCCGGCCACGCTACTGCCGGCCTATGCCACTTTGAAGATCCACCGGAGCTCTTCGTGGTCAGACCGGACCGTAATTGTCGCCCATTCAAGGCTGGGTTTCAACAACAGGATAGACCATACTACCGCGAGGCACTATTTTCCCGTGGTATAGTAGTTATGTTCCACACTGGCCAGAGTCTGACTCCAGTACCCGATGAGTAGGTGTAGTCTTGCGTCCTCCTCCTGCTGCAGCAGTAAGACGGAACCAATCTGCCCGTAGGGCACGTCGGTGTCTAGGATTTATGGGTAACCGTTAAGCGGAAGCGACAGTACCGGGGGAGAAATTAGCTTTGTCTTCAAAGTATGATTGGCAACCGTCTGTCCAGAGGAAGCCGGGGGTACGTCGTGCCTTGATCCTTGCGTAGTAGGGCCGTGACCGGGCGGCCATAATCGCGAACCGCTCGAGGATTCGGCGATACGCGTTTCACATGCCGAGAAAACTGCGAAGCTGCGTCTTGGTACGTGGTTACATCGATTTTCGGAGCGCTTCGGAGTGATGCCCGGACCGATAGCATGCCCAGCCGGATGACGTTTCCCAGTTGACAGACCGTGCTACTTTACAACTCCGTCTTTGAGAACTTAAGGGAAACCCGTGCTGCTGCCAGGGTGCTAAGAATCTTTTGGAGTTGCTCAATCTGCTGTTCCTCCGATTTTGAGAAGATGATGACGTCGTGCATAGAAACCTGGCAGAACTGGATTTTTGAAGCGGGCAAGAAGCAGGTCCGATGCGCGTTGAAACTTGGCTGGTGCGTTGTTCAACCTGAAAGGCATCCAGAAGAGTCGAAAGGTGACGCAATATGAAATGAAATTAGTGTTATCCCGTTCGCACAGTCGCACGGGGGTCTGCCAAAATCCTGCAATTGCAGCCTCAAGTTCGAGAAGATTTTAGCCTCACCCAGCGAGTGGATACAGACGTCCATGCGTGGGATCGGGTACTAATCCTTCACTGTACCGCGGTTTAGCCCTCTGTAGTCTATGCAGAATTGGACTGACCCGTCCTTCTTGGGACCAACGACCACGGGCTAGCGCATTCGGAGGTTCCCGGCTCGATGACTCCGGCCTTCAGCTTCTTTTCCACCTGTCCGTGGTTCACGCTTTGCGATACTTTCCAAGCGCGATACGGGGCCTGGTTGATTGGCCGAGTGCCGTTGTGTAGGTCGATACGGTGTAAGGTCACCTGAATTTCTTCGAGGGTCCCGTCCTACATGGGGGCGTATTTCCGGTGAGTATATTCTCATAAAATGCCCGGTTGACATGCTCCTTTTCCACGTGACCGCAGAGGTTGCTTTCCACGTCTCGTCCGAGTCCGGGGATGGCGGTACTGGTGGTTCCTGTGGGGACTGCATTTCCAGTACGGGTTTTATTGGCGTGGGCGCTTGGAGTCCAGGAGGGGGCCCGAGGCCGTGATCACCTCTATGTCGTGGATTGCGATGGAGCTCTTAGGGTTCCCTGCAATGGTACCAAGGACTCTGTTCTTCTCCAGAACGCTTTTCCGCTTACCGAAATTCGAGACGGATACCAGAAATGGTTTATTCTTCGTGACTTCCGCGACCCTATTGGCCATCTGGATGATGGGACCGCAGCGGAAGTCGTAATTTGGTATCAAGAAGTTGACGCCTGGGGCCGGGGTCGTCACCGAGACAAAGGTAACCAGGACGGGCTCTAATGGGATGGGATGGGCTACGCTAATTTTGGCGTGCTTCGGTTTGAGACAGGTCTCTGGGCTGGGGGCTATCGGGGGTGGTTCCTTCTTCCCCTCTCGGGGTTTCACGAAGATTTTCTTGGTTGTCTTGCATTCGGATAGATCTTCGTTTACAGGGATAGAAAGCCTTGACGTACTTATCTGTAATTTCACAACCTATGATGCACGATAAAGAAACTTTCCCTGCGATTAAGAACCAATGCTTACACACCTGTCGCCCTAGCTGTAGTTACATCTGGATTGCTTTACTCGGCGTAAGCCAGATGTCGTTTGTGTGGACCAGACTGTAGCTGAGGGTAACTTCGAAGGCCAGATCCTGCCACCCGGGGGCAAGGAGTCCACCCTGATCAGCCAAGGTCCCGCGCCCGATTCGATTACCGCGTGTAGGAAGAAAATCGACTTGCTGTGTGTCCCTATTAGCGCTTCGATCTCGTAGTTCCATACGAAGTTCCTCAGTAAGCCGATGTCGTCGGGTGTTGTTAAGACGGGGAATATTCCCCGCCCTGTAGTCAGCACTTGTGACCTCGGTGCATGTGCATCATCTTCGGCAGTAACAATTGTGGGAGGATGCACCTCACTTGCTATGCATACCCCCGGGCGTTTCCCGTTAGGAGCGCAGATGGCGGTGTCGAACGGCTTTTGCAAGCCAATGGATGATGTTTCTTGGGGGATACCATGTCCTGTTCCGGGTATACGCCATCTTCCCCCTCTAATGGGTGACCATCAATCGATTAAACATAGAAATTGCGCGAGATGTTCAACTTTCCGGCCGAAAACATGGCATTCGCATGCAATTCCCGCATTTGGGCACGCTATTCTCCGGTTCACATAGGACATTGAACCATTATGTGAATACACCCACGGCAGGTAATACACCGGATGTTTTCAGTGCGAGAGGTTTGTAGTGGATCTTTTCCACCCTATAAGGGGAGAAGAGGCGCGGGGAATCAGGATTGAGCCATACCAGGTAGGGTGGTCCTGAAAAGACTGGCCCCGACCCGGCAACAGCTCGCCGGAGCGGGGGTCCGGCCGAAATACGTCGAACTCGATTCCAGTGTGGTGGCTTACGATCTGTTGGGCATCTGGAAGCCCGATAGGGGCTATGATGTATCTGCTCGCGCCGGAGGGGTGTGCGGCTGCGGTAGCGGTTCCAGGCGGGTTTGTCCGGACCGGATCGGGAAGTTTCCTTCACTGGCGCCGCTTAGAACAACCAATACTGGCATTCCATCGTGCTGGGGCTCCATGAAGAGCGTCGAATGATTGACCATTTGCTTCCCGTGGTTGGTGGCGTGACTCTCCCGGTGGGTACCCCCATAGCTTTGAGCCATGGCAACCATTTCCCTGAACGTCAGCTTAGGGTTTCGTGACAGTGTGTCCAGCAGAATGGGATCTGCGTAGGCCTAGAGACCGTCTATAAACATCATCGCCAAGGCGCCTTCTGGAAATGAGTGACCGCATGTGATGGCCTCGCGGCGTAGTCGAAGTGCGAATTTTTCCTCGGCCTCCCTCAACCCCTCTTTCATCTGTGATACTTAGCCGTATGTCTTCCCAACATCGCCCTCGCGTGCATCCGTCAGGAGGAGTGTTCGGACGGCGTCAGCGTAGGAGGTGACTGAGTCCACGCCCAGGCGGGATGCCCCGAAGTTCTGGCCAACGTAAGTCAGGAAGGTCTCCCGGGCTTCCCCGTCAAGGAAGTATCGGAGGAGGAGCAAGACGCAGCCTTCTGAAACTCCTGTTTCATCGCAGGCGCGTTTGAAATTCCTCAGGAAAGCCAGGATCGTGATCCCGTCATTGCCGGTGAAAAATTCGGTTTGCATCGAATGGCAGACGTGTTTGGACAGTTCGGCCAATTCGCTAGGGACTTGTGCTTCAAAAGTCGAGTCGAGATCCCAGAGACGGTAGGTGCAGTTTGATGACGCCTTTTTGAAGAGCTTATTGAGCGGAATGGTCTCGAGGACGCTCGCGTCTGCCGGAGACGGGGCCACCCCCCTCGAACCAACCCTCCGGGAGGTCCCTGCGGCTTCCCTGCTTCTCCATCATTTCTATGAACTGGGCCGAGTCCATTCGGTCCATGGGTCGGAGTGACCCGTTAAATGCTGTGTGTGCAGGGGCTGCTGGTGGAGCCCGGCAAACCGGGGGCGTTGTTGTTCGCGGATACACCTGTTTTGGACGCCTCGACGGCGCGGTCCACCTCGTTGGGGAGGGATGCCCCTCTGGCGAGGCGAACCTCGTTCGCAATCTGACTCCGGAGGTTGGATAGAGAATCCGAGACGGCGGCGTTGACGTTGATTTGTTCCAGCTGTAAAATTCCCAGAACATCCGCGAGGATCAGCAACCGGATCTGGTCTGCCGAGAAAATTCCGGGGCGACCCGCGAGCGTGGGGGCCCCACCTGCCTGTTGCGATACAGCCTGGTGTCGTGGGAGCTATGACAGTTTCCTGAGGACGGATAGGGGCAGTGCCAGGGCCGACCATCGTGATGCGTTTGGATCTGGGTAACCCATCAGGGGCGCCAGCGCCGTGAGGGAGGATGGAAAACGGGCCGGATTTGGGCGTAGCCGCCGAATAGGGTGCCCTCCGTTCTGGACGACAGGAAGACCCACGGATCCGCAAGTCGAGGGAGAGAGATAGGTGCCTGTAGGGAACTTCTTTCCATACGC
>JAUBNZ010001234.1:0-12236 GCA_032355485.1 Bonnemaisonia californica | reverse complement strand
GGGCGGCGCCCCATGAAGCGAGCGTCACTCTCGAGTTCACAAGGAGGCCGTAGAAGGGGCCACGGAGCGGGATGGCCACGTCAGCTGCTGGCTGCCCGCTCCCCCCCTCTCGTGACCCTTGAGGGCCATGCTTTGCATGTATGGCCTAGGACAGAGGGGTACAGATTCCCTCACCAGTGGGATACATGAGGCCTGCCACTTGGTCAAATACCTGACAGTGAGGAGCGGCCGCCGCGTGTGGCACTTCCCGAGACTGGCAGGTCCGCCCAAGTGGACCATACGGCACGGACAGGCCTTCCTGGTCCTGGAAACCATACAGGGCACCATTGTCTCAGCGGGCTACCTTGCAGTGCACCCATTGGTCAAGGGAAGTGTGCCCGCATTCTCTGTAACGCGCTGACCACCAACCGAATAATAGGGCTAAATTTAAGTCCTTTACTAATAAGTAATACATGGTAGCTGTTAGGGCTACCCCAGTGTAGCTTCTAGAAAGGAGGGTCGAATAGCTATAATACCTAGCTAGAATGACTCACTAAACTCTACTCGGACATTAAGTCATCCCCCCAAGGTCCTCAATCTTGTAGGAACGTGCTTTAAACGCCTTTCTTGATTATCCTCGCTGGAACCGGCTGTGATTAGTGTAAGAGCGTCCTAAAACTCGCTCCCCCTTCGCCTCACCATTCCAACCGGCCGTCTCACACTCCCCAAATCCCATCACTGTAACCCTGACCAGGTATAGTACGCCCTCTTCTCTCCCAGTCCTCCCTGTTGCCTCCCCGGCAACGGGCATCTTACGGAGTCGTACCTGTCATCCCCGATCCCATCGACGCTCCTTGACGCCGGCTACGACTCGAAGCGCCCACCTTAGCTCCCTTACACTGATGTAAGGTCCCACTGGTAGGCCTCATCTCTCCGTGAGGAACATAGGATTTCCAGCACCTCGGTGCCCTACCGCGGTGCTGGAGAGGCTAGGGACACAGTGTCCGGAGCCCCCAGATCCAGCGCTCTGTAGATAGTACAGTTGGTATATCAACCTCAAACGGGTTTACCAGTGGGCTTTCGCTGAGGCGAAGGAGCGGAGCGACGAACTCGCTGCCAAGTTAACCCAGACAGTCTCCGATTGGGCGTTTGATTCCAAGGAGAATGATCCATGAATAGTCAGAACTTGCCGATGGACAAGGCAAGAAACGGGCCCAACGAGCGAACGCGAAATCCAGAGCGGCTGCTGGACAGTCGAAACCGGCCGCGGGTCCGTCAGAATCTACTGCCGGTGCGCCAAGCGACGGGCCGGTGAATCCTCCTTCCGCCAAAAAGCAGAGTCGAGGCCAGTAGAGTAGTATCGGGCGCGATCGTGCGTGAAAAAAATCGTCCTCTCGTCTCTGGCATCTTCCCTTTTTCTTCTTTTTCTTCCTTGTTCACCTCGCCGCCATGCGGTCCCAACATGGGCCCCCCTGTTCGCGCAGGCGGGAGTCATCTTCCGCTCAAGCCGTCGCAGCACAAGCTTGTTGAGGGTGCGGCGGTATGGTCCTTGGGGCTGGCCTTTATACGACCGGAGGAGATCTGTCGGATAACCCCGGAATTGCCGGGTCGATTTTTACTGGACGTTTCCAAAGAGATGGGATCCGTCCGTGGAGTTGAGTGCTCCACACCGCGTAAGCATGCGGAGTATGTCCCCGGCACGGTGCCTTTTGTCTTGTGCACACGGGTTGAGACCACACTAAATTTCGGGGGAATGTTTGGCGTTTGCCTTTTCGCCGCGGACAGGATGACTGGGCATGTGAGGGAGAAGGACGTTTCGCGCGGTAACTCAACACCTGGGTCCTCTTTTCTTGGACAAGCGGGTAGCCTGGGAGATAGCGGCACCCGTCAGGTACATATTTGGGAAATCGGCATTTAACTTTGCCACCTTTCAATTCACAACTGTCTAGTGAGATGCTGCCAAAATGTCCGCAACCGGATGGTTAAAGCAAGGTCGGGTTCGTGGGACCGGCCGTCTCGCTTTTTGTGCCGGGGGTGAACTGTAGGGTTGAGCCTCCTTCATCAGCAACCAGCGGCGGCCGTTTACCTTCCCAGTGATGCGTGGCATGGCGGCGAAGAGCCAACGAGGGATGGGTTATGACGAATAGGTAGACGCGTGCCAAAGAAAAGAGGCGGATGCCTTGATGTTATCCATGATGGCGATGGTCCTCATTCGAATTTGACAGCGGCCGTCTTTCGTTGAAAACTACCTTAAACGTTTAGTACCACCCTGTCGGATTTTTCTGCAATACGCTGCAGCATTCCAACGACGTGCCGTCTCTCCTATTTGGCGAAAGAGAGCCGACACCTCCTTGGTCGCCGATTGGCGGTTTTCCGGAAACAAGTTACCAGGGTCCCGGGAGGCTGGTTTATGGTTCCCAGGTGCCCTCCTCCGGTGGATAACCTTACCAGCCTACTTTGAAGCTCAGCCACCCCCTTCATCTTGCGCTTCGGCGACGACCTTATCGATGACAAATTCATCCGAGGTGAGCTGCGGCGCTTGGCGTTTAATGGCGACGGGGCGAAGATCCGCAGAGGTGGGCGTGATTTTCGCGGGGCGCACACAGTCTGCGAAGTCCGTGTTAACTGGCTGAGGCGGTGGGGTGTCGTCGTTGCCCGAGAGAGGTACTTCCCGGCGACGCAGGTGAAGAGGAGTTAGGCTGCTGGGCCCGAGCGCCGGTTCGTTCGATGTTGGCTAGGAACGGAGCGCCTGTTTCCTCAATTTTGGGCTGGGCCGGAGCGCCTGTTTCCGAATCCCGCTGAGGAGATCGCCTGATCCTGCCGGAGCTCACAATTTCGAGAACGTTGTCGAAGACGAAGCCGAAAGTGTGTCGATGGAAGCCAGTAACCGGATACGGGCCCACGGTAGCGAAAAGGAGCTTCGATTTCCAGTTACTAGGCTCATGTTCATCACTTTCCGGTGTGAAGCTGACGCTTCCCACATCTTCCCAAAACACCAGTCACCCACTTGGACATCGCCGTTCGAGGGGGGCACATTTTTATCAAAATCTAGCTTGCATCTTGCATGCGCTTTTGTCAAGGAGTGGGACGCTTTTACATAAATATTTTGTAATTTTGCCAAAACATCTGCCCGAACAAATGGGGTACTCGAGCCCAATTCAACGTTTTCCGTAGTGAATTATGCGGGTTTCCGTGTGAGCGTGAGCTCAAAGGGGAACGTGTTCGTCCAACGGTGTATACATCTATTGTACGCAAACGCAAGTGCGTCCAGGTACTCATCCCAACCCTTTTGATGGTCGCTATCATAGTAACAGAGCATCCCTACGAGGCTCCTGTGCAGTCGTCCAACGTGCCCATTAGTTGGCAGGTGGTAAGTAGTCGGGAAGACATTTTTACCCCCATTATACGGCTGGTGTCCTGAAATGGTTTGGAATTAACCATTAACTCATTTTCGGACAGTAGGGTCTTCAGTGGACCGTAGATGAAGGCCGACTGACTGCAGAACGCTCGGGCCACTGATAGTAAAGTAATCGGCGACAGCGGTATGAAACGGCAGAGCTTGGACAAGCTATCAGCAATCACCAGTATGCACCGGCGCTTCCGAATAGTGGTTGGGAGTGGTCCCAAAATATCTATGGTGATGCTCTGTAGCGGTTGTGCGGCGGGAATCGCTTGAGCGAGTAGGTGCTTTTCACCATTGATAATCGACTGCGTATGCAGGTAGGGCAGTTCTGCAGGGTAAGCTCAACATCAGCCGTAAGGCCTGCCCGGTATACACTCCTGCGCATGGTGTTGTAAATTCAAATAGTCCTAGGGTGGTCCGGTCGTACCGCGAAGTGGTTCGAGCACAAGAAGCAAGCGCGTCAGTTTTCGGGTACTACCATCTATGCAATAGCATCTAGCGGTGAGTCCTGTACGAAGATATTCTTCTCGTTCACGCAGAAACGGCCTGGCGTTCCTTCTGCGATCTTCCGCACTGCATCTTGACAAAGCGCGTCAGTTTGTTGCTCACAAATCCATTCTTTCGTAGTGATAGGTTCGTCGAGCGGATTGAGTAAAGAGAGACATCCTTGCTTACTTCTAGAAACCCCAGTGCGGCCGCGCTTTGATGTGGCCTCTTCTCTACAAGTGTCCGGACTTCTTAAATGTGCCTTGTACGCACAAGCCGTCTCCGGGCGGGGCTTTGCCTCTCGCTGGTTGCAAGTACGACCTCCGGCCGTCCAAACTCAAACGACGTCATGCCATCCTGGCTCCGGCCTCGTACCTCTCATATCATACAGCTGCTAAGGGCCCCGTTTCTTCCTTCAAGCTGTTGTAAGGGTCTAGTTAGACACTGCCAGATTGTTTGGACGGTAGATTTTCCTCTGAGTAGGCAGGACTAGAAATGAAACCGTAGCACGGTAAATCGTCGTCCATCTCCATTACATATTCGCCAGTAGTTCTTACCCGGGACAACTCATCCGCGACGTACTGGTTCCTGCCTGGTCGGTTCTGTGTCTTGAAGTGGAACTCGGCCAATCCCAATCTCCAGCGAGTTGATTGTGCTTCTGCTGTAGCCAAGGATAACAACTAACGCTAGGAATCATGGTCCCAGCGGACAGTGAAGCGTTTCCGCTCGAGTTAAGGGCGGATAAGAAGGACTACCAAGACAACGGAGAGGAATTCCTTCTCTGTCGTTGAGAGTAAATGCGCTCAGCTGTTTGCAATGTACGGCATTAATAGCCGATCGGCTGTAAGAAATCATCCACCTCTTGCTCCTTGAGGAGGACACATCTAAGTTGCCCAAAAGAAGCGTCGGTGGTTAGGATATAGGGGAAGCCTTCTCGTGTTAGTCCCAAGACGGGAGGGCTTGTCAGTATCTTCTTCAATGTCACTAATGCGTGGTCCTGCTTGGTTGTCGGTGGAGGTAGGGGGTCTTCTTGATCCTTCTTCAATAACCCGTTCTAGGGTGCTGCGATGAACTCAAATCTCTTCACAAATCGCTGGTAGGCGTTTCAAGTCCCAAGGAAGCTGGGCAGCTGAGTCTTGTTCTTCGGGAAAATCGCCTTGCGCACGTCGTCCGCGTTGGCTTCGGGTACGGAGAACGTTCCGGGGTGGGTGACGTGTCCAAGGTAGCATACGGAGCGCCGAAAGAACTCTGCCTTCTTGAACTTTATAGGGATACTCCTGCTTTCGCGAGGATAGAACATTTGTGGTACACGTTGGTAAGATGATCCTCCTTTTTCTTTGAGGAAATGATGCCGTCGTCTAAATACACGAGGAAGAACTGCGACTTGATCCCCGAGAGCAACAGGTCCAGGGCCCATATGACGGTGGCGGGTGCATTCTTCAGTCCGAATGGCATACGGAGAAATCGGAAGGTTTGGCATTTGGATTTAAAGGTTGTCTTGTCGCGATCGCTGTCCCGGACGGAAATCTGCCAATAGCCGCAACTGCGGTCTAAAGTCGAGAAGATCTTGGCATCGCCGAGCGAATCGATGCAATCGTCCATCTGAGGTATGGGGTAAGAATCCTTGATGGACACTGCGTTTACGCGCCGTTAATCTACGCAAACCCGGGGGGATCCGTCGTTTTTAAGGACCACCACCGGGGCTAGCCCTTTAGCAGGCGGCGAGCTCGATCACGCCGGCCTGTAAGATCTTGTCAACCTGTTGCTGGATGATCCGCCTCGAGGCGTGGCCAGCCCGGTAGGGCGCTTGACCGATGGGACGGGTACCAGGTTTGAGATTGATCCGTAGTTCGGTGAATATGATTTCTCTGAGGTTTCCATTCCATAGGGCAGCGCATTTCCGGAGCATGGCAAGAACACGTTCATGTAATTTTGGATTAATGCATTCCGTCTCCAGGTTCTTCCGTACGTTGGCCTCCCGATCTTCCGGTTGGGAATGCTTTGTAGGCGCAGCCACGGGTGGACTGTGGTCGATCGCGTTCCGATCTGGAAGGTCGTTAGCGGGGGCGACAAAATCGACGTCTTGGACGTAAAGGGCACTCGTAGTGTTTCCCGCGACGTAACCAAGGACCACGTTACGTGGCGTGGTAGACAACGCTTTTGCGTACCGAAGATGGTGACCGCAGCCAAGAAGGGCATATCCTTTTGGAGAGTGGGGACGCCATTCACCATCTGGAGCATCCCATGTAAAATGTCATGTCGGGGAAAAGCACGTACAGCTTGGAAACGAGTGCCGTGACCTCGACATAGGTCAACCGGTCGGGCTTAAATGTCATTCTCCTCGTGACGCGGATCGCGGCGGTCTTGGGCCGGGTCACTTCGGTCTTTGTTTTCGTGGATTCAGTATCTCGGCCGTCGCTGGTGATGAAGTAGAACTTCTGGCCGTCTTTCATATGAATCCATCTTCTTCCACCAGGATATATCGCCGGGATGTGCTCATGAAGAAAAGCGCTGCCTCTTATTCAAAAAATGGAAAGGTTGGGGGCGACCAGAAACCAGTGGCTATAGACGCGACGACCCAACTGGGGATAAATGCGTATTGATGTAGACCGCTTTAACCGATTCCCGTTGGAATCCACCAGTTTATACGCAATCGAATGCTCCTTCGCGGCATCTTCCTAACTGGGTGGCAGGGATCCTTCCCGAATTACATTAGGACCAGGGCGGGAGTCCAACATCGAATGGTGGAAGTGCAAAGATTGGAGGTTGATATCCATGAGAGTTTCAATATTGTAGTTCAACACAGCTGACGACAACAGTTTTATCTCAGTGGGTTTCTTTAGGACGGGCGCAGGGTCCCGCCCTGAAACTTGGAAGTTGAGAACGAATTCTGACCCCCCCGATCTCCTCGCACAACAGCGGTAGGGGTCTGCCGTTCACCCGTTATGCACCCTCCGGGACGTTCTCCGAAAGATAAAAGACGGGGTGGTCTGGTGGCGTGACCGGTTGGTGATAAGCCGATTGGGCTGAATCCCGTGTCAGGATGTTCAGTTGACCCGGGTCGAGTGGATCCTGAATCTGATCACGAATTCCTTCGACGGATTACACTTGAACGTTCCGTAGGATGTTGAGCTCCGCAGCGTTAAAACGTGCATTGGTGTGCATCCGGCGCACGATCGCGCGTTGTTCCTCCGTAAGGACCGGGAAGTTGATAATCACATGCCCGAAGAATTTGCAAATGAGGAAACGCCGGCCTCCGGTTCGCGAGGTGTCCAGGGGTTCTTTCTGTGTCGTCAACGGGGGGTACTAAGCCCTGGGGATGTGCGCCTTGTAGGTCTCGGTCGATAGATGGATGCCTCGCGTTGAAAGCGATCGCAGGGAAGGTTCGCGTGAGCGCAGAGTACGAAAGTACGTAGAACTTGTACCCGTGCTCGAGGGCGATGGGGCAGATTGACAGACGTCGCCGGGAGGCGCAGTAGGGTACTCGCCTCTAGTTGGTTCTTAATCGGTGCGAGCCCGCGGGTAAAGAGGGCGCGTCTTCGGGTAGCTGAATTGGCGGTCCGTTCCAGGGCTTGGAAACAAGCGCAAGTAGCCGTCTCCTGCCTACACAGCCAATACATGGGGGCTCGGTTCGACTAGGTCAATCACTAGGGTAAGTTTCCTGTTGGCTTTCGAGGAAGCATGCAGCTCACGCTGATTAGAGCTTTTGGAATCGTCGTAGTTCTGCGCCATCGAAACCAGTTTGCGGAAGGTGAGGCTTGAGTTTGGCGAGAGCGCGTTGCGTAACAGTTCTTGAGCGTACGGACGGAGACCATCAAAGAAGATAGGAACGAACTAGCGCTCGGCGAAGGACTCCGCGCAACGGATTGCATCTATCGGCAGACGCGTCGCAAACTGCTCGCCCGTCTCTGTCGAGAGTGTTGCGTCAAGTGGGAAATCTCCCTATAAGCCTTGCCGACCTCGCCCTCTTGATCGTAGGTTAGGAGTACCCACCCTACGACTTAGGGGTAATATCTTATGGAATCGACGCCGGGCACCAGCCTCTGAACGCATAAACCGAGTAGGTGAGGAACGACTCCTGGGCCTCATCTGTGAGGAAATAATTGAGGAGGGTAATGCAACGCCTTCCAAAACCCCAGTGTCGTCGAACCCGCTAGCGTAATTCTTCAGGAAAGACAGTACAGCGATACAGTCCTTCCCAGTAAAGGCAGATATCTGCGTGCAGTTTTTCACTCGTTTCGCGATCTCTGCCAACTCTGCGGCGAGTTCTCCATCGAACAACAGGTTTCTTTCGGGGAGTCTCTAGAAAGGCTAGGACAGCGCATTCATGAACAACTCATTCGGAAGCTTGATCTCGTCCAACCCCGGCTAGTGGGGTCCACTCCCGTTTACATCGGCGGTTACATATGACCGGGGCTCCTCTGCGAGATGTGAGGCGCCCAGTTCCACAGGCGTTCGTAATTTTCCGTGGGACGCTGGGATCTGGGAAATGGGCAACTCCGAGGGCCTTCTTCGGTAGCCGGGCCTCTAGCTCGTAGTTGATGAACGCCTGGAGCTGTGGGATCACCTCGTCTATGACTGCCTCGCTCAGGGCGCGAAAGCGCATGCTCCCGTTTCACGTCCACTCGTCGACGCAGGCTGAATGAATTGCGACAGAAATGTCTTCCCGGACGATTTCTCGTATCTGGTTCATCGTAAACGGGGCAGACGTTACTGGGTCTTCATCCGGCTTCGGAGCTTGTGCACCATACGGTTGTAACGGTTATTGGCACAGGAGTGAGTAGGAAGGTGGAAAGAAGGCCTGCGGGTGCAGCGGGTTTTCCCCGAGACGTTAATGTATGTCCCGTTCCGCTCATCATTCTCTACAGAAATTCTCGAAGGAACCACTGGAAAGAGTTGAACATAGTCTCCTCCAAAAACAACAGTCAAACCTCCAAACATGGGCTGTACATGCAACGAATGTCCCTTGCAATGGTACCTACAAGCTGCAACAACTTCCACTGAATTATAGAAGCTTCATCCACAATCAGCAACCATATGGTCCGCAGCAGTTCTGCTTGTTCAGAATGCAGTCCATACTTCACAGCTCTGGAAGACTCCCTGCTTTCATTTTCATCCATTCCGAGTTCCAGAAGACTGTGAGTGAGCTCCCATATGTATAAAGGGAGACGGCAATACCAGTGGCCGTTGCATTCTCCTCCATGGTATCCTTTGACTATGCTATATCCCGACAGAGGCTCAGAGCGTAAGTTTTTCTAGTTCTTGCTGTTCTCTAGAATTAAACGTTCCCGTCGGTGTTTAAGACGTCTTCATTACGCATACTCCGCAGTTTGTCAAGCAATTCCTCGGAAACTCTGTTCTGCTGAGAGTTGCGCTTGAGCTGAGTATATCCCGTTGAAAATGTTCCCGAAATTCTGAAGTAGCCATACTCAGGAGATGCTTCCTAGCTCCTGCCACTTCCGAAGCGTGGGGTGCAAAAGTGTGCAACGACGCGTACGCGATTAAGAAGCGATGTTCCTGTAACAGATGTCCCCCTGCCCATCTGATATCTCAATATGCCTCGTCATAAGCTTCCTGCAGTTGGGGTGAGAGCTGGGGAATTGGGGTCCAAAGGCCGCTATTCCCAGAAAGGGGTGAACTTTTGGAGAGCTCTGTTACTTCCTGTTGGGCCCCTTTTTGTACAGCACCTGATATGTGGCGGAGTTTCACCGGAAGTATATGTCGAAAGCCTGATGGCTTCACTCTAATTCAGGCAGACTTAACGAAATTATTCATTAAGACATATTTCTGTAACTCGTTAACGCAGAGAAATTTCATCAAAAGGGTTTAATTTGGGAATTACCAGGAGAGGGAAGTCAGAGCTGCTGCTGCATCCCCATCGTCACTTACTTGGCTGGCTCCAACAGTTGCGATCCCAGCCACTGAAAAACGGATTCTCTTTGACAGAGGACCAATAAATTGATCGGTTATCGTCTGCACCATTGCAGTATCCACTGCCTGGTTTTTCGTACTAGTGGCATTTTTCTTTTTATGCTGGCGTCGCACCTCTCTCTGGGCCTTCTCCTCCACCTACTTCTGTACTGCAACCAACTCTAATTCATCACGCCTCTTTCGACGCTCAATAAGCTCCCCAAATGTCAAATGAATTCCCGGCGCACCTGCCAGTATTACAGGGCGCGTTTGTTTCTTTATTATTCCGTAACCCGAGAGGGCAGTCCGACAGATTCCATCAATATTGAATTGACTGTTTTGTTGGCCTTTAGAACAATGCCAACCTTCTTAATACCAATCACAGCTGACTGTTCCTTCTTAAGGATTGCCTTCATCTCATCATACGTATTGATGCCAGCTTTGCGCATACGTACAGAAGCCAACCGGCTACCGATTCTCTCACCTCCCACTTTTTCGTCTGGTATTCAGATGCACGAAACCGTTCCACGAAACAATAATCCATGGGCCACAACCCACAGTTTTCAAAGCTCTTCCCGATTTTATCACTGGATATACCATAGATCCGGCCATTTCGAGCCTTAATTTAAAGCGAACAGTTCCGGAGGCCATCTTTCCAAAGGGTTGTAGTGTATCAAATGTTTTCCCATTGTTTTCTTAAACATGCGGTTGCCATATTGATCACATGGCTGCAAGAAATGGCTTGTGTTAGCCGGGCTTTGTAAACATTCGATATTCTTATCAGCACAAAACTGCAACTATCTCCGAACATTACGGGACGAATTTCCATCAACTGTCAGCACATACGAAATTCCCTTCGGTACAAAGTTACAAACGAACTTGTTAATGTGCTCATTAACAATTTGTATAACACGTTTCTCATTAGATCCATTTGCTGTAAAAATACAGTAGAGTCGGAAGGAAACCAATTCTTCCCTGTCAGCCAGTGTGGACTTCCGCCTGCATTTTTATAGACAATTTTGTCCAAAGGGGTGAACCACTCTTTCATAAAACATTTCCTGAGATGATAAACAAAGGCGGTGCTTTGCGACCGGAAGCGGAAACAGCTTACACTGCAGTGACATGCTTTCCGAAATCCTTGACGGTACTTGCCTTGTATCCACCATGATTGGTTTGAGATGACCCAGAAACTTTAAAGATCTCTCCAGAACAGGAATCAACTTCTGTTTCATCTAAATTCCAGAAACGATCACTCTCATTAAAAAGGATTGAAAGCTGCCATATCTTGTAATACATTAGCAATCTTTCGCACATGATCGAAAGTCTCGGCCTTTATCTTGACTACATCTTTGTTTTCGCATTTTCGGAGAGTACCTGTGCGGTTACGGGCCTTCCAAGAACGAAGAGCAGCTGCTGAAGGAAACAAATCCTTGAACCCATTGCCGCCATCAGCTAATAAAGAACCCATAATTTTTTTTGTGCTTTCAACATTGACTGCAAAACCACGCTCGGAAGCGTAAACCACGCGTTCCTAAATTAATTTAGCTTCATCTGGTGTGATTACGGGCTGACGCCCGGCCGGATTTTCCGAAGGGTTGAGAAGGCGGCGGAGTGCATCTTCCTTTTTTGAATCGATGGATTTCTTGATGCAATCAGTTGCGGATCGTTTGACTCCAGTCAATTGAACGACTTTGGAAGCTCGAAATCCATCTCGCAAGATTTTTCCAGCCTGCGAACGACTCTGAGAAGCATTGAAATCACGCTCATCCCTTTTCTTCGCCTTGGCTGTTTGCTGGCACAGTGAGGGCTGCATAGCTGCATTGAATTGTGAATTGAGTTATGGTCAGCTAATTCAAAGAGTCCACCTCTCCTGAGGTGGGCTTTAAGTAGCAATTTAAATGCATTCGTGCTCACAAATTTTAGTCCAAACATATGGAAACCCCCAAAGGAAGGTTACAATACAGATCTTAGTTGCGCGCCCAAATAGATTCGCTGCCCTTCGCGCCACAATAGTTGTTTCTGCCAAAATAAAATGTATTATCAACAGACACATATCATACGTCCAAATAAATCCCCTTTTCCGGCACGCGGAGAAAAAACCTGAAGTTAGAGCGGGTGTCACAGAGCGTTTCGTCACCCGTAGTTTTATAACCAATTTATGCGTTCGTCACCCGAATATTGCACCAATCAATTTCACGATCATGTTCTTTCGTCACCGCTATAGAGACTTCTTATTGGTCTATTTTGAATTAGTTATATTAGGGTTGTTTTCACGCAGCATGTCCATGTGACCCTCGAAAGCCACACGGAAGAGCCCACATTTACGTTCATAAGGACGCAACGGACTCGAACGGTCCAACTCTGATTTCCAAGCACGTAGCCCAGCAAATCTAACCGGTAACCGGCACCTATAATATGAACCGAAGGTTAGACAGCCGAAAACAGAAGAATGAAAACG
>JAUBNZ010001233.1:0-12245 GCA_032355485.1 Bonnemaisonia californica | reverse complement strand
CCCCACGGGCTTTCACAGCGACAAGGAACTCGTCGCAAAGTCGAGTATCCCATCGCCGGCATCGTCGGTAGCGCCGGCAGTTTTCAGTGACTCCCACTTGGTTTCTGCATTCTCCGGCCGGGCTCTGGCTCATAGCTCCCTACTACGGCCATGCCAAGAACTCTTCGAGCGACGGAGGTTTGCACTTAGAATATATTGATGTTTCATTCCTGTACAAGAAATTCCTTATGTTGCTCAAAAGCATCCCTGAAAAGTATAGAGAAGCCACAGGTTCCTGTTGGACACGTAGATTTCTCTTGGATTCCATCAACGTCCAAAACAGTTTGATTTATTTAAAACTCCATTCAACTGTAACTCTGCTGTTGGCCATGGCAGTATTAAAAGCTTGCGCGTCTGCACTTAGGTGTGCACCTTGAAATGGTCCTTCCATATACTCCCTACAATTGTATCCACTATCTCCATATATGCATTACTGTACGCCGTCAGCAAAGAAGTATTCGTCAAGCTGCGTGTCGGTATCCCACCGTCAATGGAGTGTCCAATCTTGCCAATGTCCCTCTAGAGGACCATAGCAGTGCAGAAGCATGCCATCGGGAGTTGTCACTCCCTGGAACTTGAGAGAATGGGCACACTTGTGTCCGTTATACACCACATTCTGTAGACTGTTATCTGTCCGTCTTGCAATCTTACGTACTGTTCCATCTATAAACCCAATGCAATTTGTCAGGCATCCAGACATTTTTGGGCCACAAGCAGCAAAACACGGTGCTTTCTGCTGTATATAACTTGAGGAAAGATTATTCGTTAAAAGGGATAATCTTGCCGAAATAAACGCCTCTGTGCCCTCCCAAAATAGTTCGCAGAGCTGAGGGGCGTTCTTTCCAAACGGCAACTCCAAATTCCACCAGCGGCAAGGGCTTGCCATACGATGTAGTACAACGCATGTGACTAGAATGGGAGAGGCGAAGTAGCAATTCCTTGGCTTGTGCGTCTGTTTAGTTGGCCATGCTAATGATCTGACGACAAGGCTGATGTCTTGCCTCAAAAAGCGAAAATTAAAAACGCAGTCTGCGTCTGAGAATGAATTGAATTTAAAAGCGTAGTTAGAAAGAGATATAGTTCGCGTTCGTCGAAAATGACTACTGTTGTATAATCTAGCACGCATATACGCTGCGAGAGATAGACCGAGGAGCTCCAAAGGCACGTTTTCCTGCTGAGAACTCAGCAAAAGAAGCGTTTGCGTAATATGTCTCCATATAGATCCCCTTTTCTGCTGGTGGCTTTGGTTTGTCGCCGTTGTGATACGCGCCTCTTCTTCATGTCTGCTTGTGCTTAGCTCGATGAAGCGGTTTGTCGACTCTCGTGTGCTTGTGCAGACAAAAATTTAATGCGCCCAATTTACAGTATTACAGTTGTAGCGTAAATTATTTTCTGAACCAAAACCTTGCAGAATTCTGCAATGCATCATAATTTTCTCTTTACAGTACCTTTGAGAATAGTTGCATAATTTTATCTATCTTAATACACCAATTGTAGTTAATTTCTAATTGACGGCGCCGGGAACCATGCCATGGGGATTCGTCAGGAGGCTAACCACACAACCTTTTTTTTAAGAAAGCGTCCGCTTCTGCTTCTTTGTTTTTATAGAAATTCTAGGAGCCAGCATCATCTGAATCAGGCTCCTCATTAATGCATTCATTCTCAGCAGAAATCAAATGGTCGATAAACTCTTCCACTGTACTTTTCTGGGAATGTGATAACTAGAATATGGTTGAGTAGTTCTGAAAAATTGAGATAAACGGATGGAGCAAGTGTAGTTCCCAGTCTGTTACCAAGTGGTGTAAAACGTGTACAAGCAAAGCTGAAAGTTCAGTGGTTGCCGATAGTGGTTGCCGGAATGCCCAGGATATGACGCGCAAGCATCCTAACGTTCGGAAACTTCCCCGAATGACTGTTGAAGCACTCGCCCGTACTATTCTCCGATCCGAACGCCTCAATTCGAAACCTTATCCGCTCTGGTTTCATTACCTCAAAAATGACTTGTTCGCCCGTCTCTCCATCATCAACAAGAAGGCATTCTGCCTATATGTCATCGATGGAATTTAATTCAGTTATGCTCAGCAAAGAGGTGTGGTCTGAAGTCGAAGATGCCTTGTGAACCTTCACTAGAAGGGGAATGGTCACCTTCGCGTCATACGTCCTCGCCATATTTCGAGCCCCACCAACGTTGTTCTCGTGAAGTCTCATGAGCGTTCTTTTCATGTCCTTGTACCTGGGATCCACTGTTAAGGCAATGTAGTGATGAATAAGACACCCGGAAAGCCCTTGAAATTCAAAACGTTCCGTTAACACAAGTCGCAAAACCTCACAAACAGCGCCCTCCATCTTTGCCTGAAACATCTGTAGCGGCCCCTCAATGTCAGATTGACCCACAGGCAGAATGATTTTGCAAATGTTTGAGTAATTGGCATAAAATTCTATGATATGGGCAACAGCATCACTATTGCCCCAATTCTTTCTCTGGCTGTGCAAGCAGGAAAAATGAGTTAGTTGTTCAAGATTCCCCAAAATGATTTTGAAAATCTCTCAGGAATCATTTGAGGGGGACCCTTTGTCGAAAATTCAGATTGCGTTACGATCCAGAGCAGACCTGTACAACATCCTTGTACTCCAATATCATTTTCGTCATGATAGTAACACTCATAAATCGTGTTTTGAATGCCGTGGGGATAACTCGCTTGGGCATATCCTTCACCCCACCTCCATCCATCCAGGCCTTTCTCCCCTTCGAAATCTTCTTGCTCCACGTGATGCATCTTTGAAGAGAGGATCGAACCTTCTCGATATCAATCATTGGGAGACCATGGAAAATATTATTGAGCAGTGAAGCATTTGCAGCTGCAGCGATAATGTGAGCAAAATATACTCCATTATGCACTCTGGCATAAGAAAATGCTTGAATATCATCAAATCTCTCATGGCTGCAGTACAACTCTGCAAATTCGCACAACTATCCTTACCACATGCGATGAATTTGGAGCTGATCCCAAACTTCTCCAGGAAATCGTTCAAGAGTAGGGCCGGATGCTTTCCCGTTGTGTTTTCACACTGATTCATTGTGATATGAACAATAATAGGCATGCGTTATGCATCAAGTCCAAGTGCAATAAGGTCAAAAATGTCTTCCCATTCCGCGTCTCACCTGGACGTCGAGGGTGAAGGTGACGGAACTGAGAGTTTAAGTTTGCATGTCACATTTTCTGAAACGCAATCCTCTATGATGTTTGGAATAAGCTTCTCTCTGAATACCTCCTGATCTGGAATGGTCACTCGACGGTTCAAGGAATATATCAATCGTTGGAATTCCGGGTGCACAGCGATTGATATAGGCAATCCAGCTCACAAATCATTATTACCAGACAAGGAACGCTCCCCGGGCTTCGGCCCCGACCTCCCTGTCCATGGAGAACACTTTGCGAGTAATAGACGTCCCGAAAATTGGCTTCCCCTTGTAGTATTGTATATAATATGGAACGCTTGGATGGAATCCGGGCCCCTTCGCAGTATTCCGACGTATCGATATAAAATACACTAAATCTGCACCGGAATTTCATTTCAAAAGAGTTTTATGTTGGTGCGTTTCAAAACCATAGCAGATTCTGCTAGATTATGTCTGGAATAAAACCCATCTAACCAAAACCGGAATCAAAAAATAGGCAAACATTCTTAGTATAGATGGACATAGGAACTAAACTATGAAAATTAATGAAGTAGGGTAGAGACATTCATTGCGCAGAGTACCTTCAACGAATTGGATAGCTTCCCTGAGAACTGGGTTCGCAACAACCACAGGAATTTCATGAATTCTAGATGCTCCCCTACGAGTATATTCTTCTTTTTGAAGCAACAGAACGTGCATAGACTTCGTTTCTCTAGAGAGGGCCACATAAAACTGACCTGGGGAGAAGACGTTGGAACGAAGTTAGGTTACCAATGCAGAATTAGTCTTTCCCTGAGATTTGTAAACTGGTGCACTGAAGGCCAGGTGCACAGGGAACTGACGGGGCGTGAATTTTACTTCGGAGAACTTGAATTGGAACTCGATGCGATGGAGGGCATGTGTCTCCGTTTTAATGCCGGTAGAGGTAGCTCTCGATACATATAGTAGACGAATCATGTACTTCCTGAGCACGAACAAACTCCCTTTGGCAGTACGGAGATGCACGAGGTGGCGGATAACCATGACCCGAATGCCAATTTTTATATTCAAGGGATGCGTTCGTGCGCCAGTGAGCGAATGTTAGTACGAAAGTTCGGCATTAATAATTGGGTGAGGTTCGTGACCAGATTTCCCGCTTCGAAGTATGGACTCAACTGTTGTAGAAAAGAGAAGCTGAAAGGACGGACCTGGGAATAGTGTAAGAGCATTTTCGTTGTGCTCATCCAGAAAAGCATTTGTAGAGGACATGATTAAGCCATTTAAATCCATATCATGAATGTTTCTTCTCTGCATCCAGCGCCATAGGAAGTTATAGGCCTCCTCTGAGTGATGTGTAGAATTTAATGGGAGTCTGCTATCGGTGGAAATGTACCATTTGAAAGAGATTTGAGAAGTCCTCCAAAAGTTCTATCTTCAGATTGTCGTACCTGTCGCGTTAGACGCAAACATTTCACCTTTAGGCTGACTTTTGAGCACAATTGAATCTCTTCAAGAATTGATACGGGTATAGCGGACTTTTTGTTCTCTGGGCCCTGAACTTTCCTGCGAGAGGGTACTAATGGAAGAAGTTGGGAGTAACCTCCACTGAAAAAACCACCATTCCATCAAATTATGGCAGTGAAGAGCGAAGGGGCGCTGTGAGGTACTTGAAGCTGCAACTAACATACATCGGAGATCCTTTTATATAGCCTCAACATGTTCGAATAGTAAACGCTGCATCAATGGAGTTTCATCAACAATTAGTACTTGGATATTACGGATTAATTCAGCTCTCTAGGAGCGTGGTCCCTACTTTGAGATCTTGGCGTGAAGATCAGTGCTGTCCTTTTCGTTAACGACGAGTCCCAGCAGACTAGGCTAAGTTCGGTCATCAGTACCCAGGAATCACTGTGGTAGTCGAAACTGCTAAGAGCATTCCTTTAGATTCAGCTGTATCACGAAGCAGATAGCAGAAAGGTTTTGCAACTACGGCACTCCCTGAAGAAAGAAAGCTTTTCCATCTGCTCGAAGTGTATCCTCGTCAATTCGATGTTCAATGGTAGGAATTACATTTTCAAATATCTCTCTCTGACCTTCGCCCTGATTTCGGTACCTCCCCTGAACAGTACGGCGCTGAGCTGAGTTTAATACTGTCTGTATCGAATTAAAAGCTCTTTGAAGTTCTGTACCCGAACTACTGGAGCTCTCTGCTGAGCTCCGGAAGAAGGATTATCTGCGAATCAGTCCACCTCCATATTTATCAGATATTTGAATAATTATTTTCATCATCTCTTTCTACTTCCCAGATTCATATCGGCAATTAATACTCGTTGCTGTTTCTCCAAAATGTGTTTTGGGTCGGCGACCAGCTGGTATAGAATTACTACCATAATACGGAGCTCTGATGGAGTAGCGTGAATTCCGGAAGCTTCGTCGAATGCTTTCTCGAACTCGTCAACTTCTACATAAAGCTCCATTGCTATTGCGATATTCCTAAAAGAGGTATAATGCACTCCATCCCAATTATTTGCTTCTTCGACGGACGAAGGAGGCTTGTGGATAAGTAAAAGACCTATTGCGAACAATTGGAATGTTGGACCGATCTAAAGCGCGCAACCATCATATCTCCTAAATCCCTTCTGAAGAAATATTTGTGGGTGGTTGCATGGCCCTTTGGTATATTGGAGGCGTTCGCTCGCAGACACCCTGGGAGTTTTGGAATATCATAGAATCTCATGGTTCCCATATAAATAAGGAAGTCTTTATTTTGTTTCTGTATTGAGAGGGCCTTCTCATGTATCGCTTAATGGCTGAAGAGTTGAGGGTCGGCGGGTGACTAGGATTGGACATCAGAAAAGTTCGCTCATTTGGTAGATGAACTTAACAAGCCTCAACTGCAGGACGAATACGTACGTGCATTTATTAGAAATTTCTCCAGGCAGCTTCAACGCATCCTGTAACCCTTGCGGGCATGTATACCCTGACGTCATTACGAATCTGTGGCTTTTGCGCAGCTGTCGTGTTGCCATTTTCGGTCCTAATATGAATTATTTCGGTTTACGGATTTTGTAGGTGTCCTTCAAATGATAGGCGACGGCCCCTCTACACTGGGTGTACTAAACATTTATGTGAGAACTAAAGTTTCTCGTTACATCCGCGTTGTGGGGGACAACGTTCAAGTCTTCTTCTTCTCTCTTTCGAAAAACAACTCGGTTGCTACTTTCATCAGTGAAAATGATGGGAATGATCAAGTTATCATCCCTGACGAAGAAACATTTGTTGTTCCTAGTACTTCGTCTACAGTAGGAAGAATGTCTGTGGATGTTGAAATTCTTAACAAGTGCTCTCAAATGGTCATCTTCTCCAAATCTAGGTAATTCTGCCCTTATCCTAGCGTCTACTTCTTCCATATCTTCCAGAAGTTCCCCTTCTAGCCACAAAAGCAGGTGATGGTGCGGAGTTTTTCACTCTTGGAATTCGAGTTTGGATGGCATACCAATATGTTTCCTCCCAAAGTATTCCTCCGAAGTAATCTCGATCTTAGACATGATTTCATTGGTGTACTGATTTTAAACTCTTGCAACTAAGTCCGGGCGACCAACCACTTGAGTTTTATCTCCAGGTAGAGTGAATGCGATAGTATGCTCATTGTCGAGTCCCAAAAGTTCCATTTCCTCTCTCCACGTGTTCACTGTCACAATGAAGAATAGAGACGGAGTTCCAGCTCGAGAAACTAGTGCCTGAACGTTTAGCCTTTTCTTTCTGAAGTATGCTGGAAAATTCCCAAAGTTGTCTGGAAGGTAGAGCCACCCGCTTGCTTCATCCAGAGGTACTTCATGATATCGAGACCCAGTGAGCTCCCGTTTATCAATTAAACGCTTTGACTGCTGCTAATAATTGAATTTAAGTCTGAGATCTTCAATATTAGCGAGGCTACCCTGTACCTGCATTTGAAAGTATGTTCCGGAGTTGAGAAAAAATGTATCCGTAAATACGCGTCTCTTCGCGTTTTCGCCCCAGGTGAACTTTCTCAAATTGATCTGGTTTGCATCAGCGTTACTTGAAGAGGACCCTGGTTTCTTTGATTAAAGGTAGGTACCAATATCGAACGACTCATTCCAATTTTCGTAGGGGTATATAAGAGGAAATGAACCCTTCTCCGCTATCTTCGAAGAACCTTTCAGGAACTTTACTGCAGTCATTGGACGTTATAGCAGCCCATTTGGATTTCATTCCCAGTCAAGAGCTGAACCATTGGAGCTTCTTTTCTTAATATACCTGAAGGGTCAATTGTGAATGCATGCATACCTGAAGGCATTCCCCTGTGGTCTTCTGGCAGAGGTCCTTATTCAGGATTAGTTATAACTGTTACTCGCTCTGCGCCAGTTTAATTACGAAGGACAACACCATCTCTTCCTGACGGTGCTGTAGTTTTGATGTCTTGGACTTCCGAGGTCTCCTGTCTGCAGGATCCTTGAGGTTTTCTCAGGTTGAATAGATCTCGGTACATCTGTCTAACAACATTGGTCCTTGGCCGCAAACGATTGTAAATAATAGGAACAATATTATACACATCTGGATTTTCCATGGCATCTTGAATAAGATTAGAAGTGTGGTACATGCGTTGCAAGCTAGGTAAATCGTTCGACCATAGGAATATGTATCGATCATTGCTAAAATGTAGCTCAATGGATGCGTTTCCCGGCAGCCTGAGGAAGGATGGCCCACCCCAAGAGAGAATTTCATGTCTATTAAAGCAAAGGCTGAAGCGAACAGGTAATTGAATTGAATGGAGTTGTAACGAAAAGATCATAAATCATAAATCTGTTGAATTCTTGGTCGCTATGTCTCCTTTTAAAAGAAACGTCCCATTCAGAAGAGCTTCTCATTCCGCAGCACAATCCATTGATTTATTTTCCTAACAGATCAGTTCCGCAATGCTTATAGTTGGAAATTCGCAGTGTCGAATAGCCCTTTGGGCAATACTGAGAATTGTGGTCTATATTTCCGCATTGAGAGCACCTCCTACGCAATGAAGCAGTCTCGAACTCCCGCGATGTATTTCTTCCATCACGCGCCCTTTGTGCACCAATAACCCACACGTAGTAAACCGGAAACAGACGGCGTTGTGTCCGAGCAACAGGTCGCATGCATATATTATCGAGAGTGCTTCTTGAAGGAACAGAAGAACCTCCTCTCCCACGTCTGTGATCGCCAGCGCTATTTGATGGCGCCAATGGGGTCTGGATGTTCGATTTTATTTTGCTGACATCATTTGGGTTCAAATCGACGATTTGGAAGATTGGGTCGTGATGAACGTTGCCTTTATGCTCCCTCTCTCATCCCAAGTTTGGATTTGTGACAGATTACCGATCTCTCTCGAGAGGATAAACGTCCCGTTCCACTCTGAGAAGCTCTTCTGTTCCTTCTTGTGGGTCCTCTGTTTCGTATCGCCCTTCTATTACCCTGCTTCTCTTGTTGTGATTCTTTTCCGGACGGGAAAGCTTGCTTTGTCAAGGGAACAACCACTCTGTTGGACTAAGAAAAATATATCCTGAACTATAAGCTCTGTCAATACCTGTGGTGAACACATGTAGAGAAATTAACCTCAGAGCTGAAAGCACTGGTCTTTGTGTTGAATTTATGTAGAGATCAAACAGGTCTTAGTAGGCTCCATTTATTAAATTAAGTAACTACCGATGTGATTCCTTGTGTAATTTGGAAGCCAAGAGTCTTTAAGAAACAATCCAAAGATTTTGCCAATATTTAATTACGAAATGCTCTATGATCATTTTTCCTGAGAGGTAGAATTCCAATTCGTGGTTGGAAAGGATGGTTTTGTCACCATCCGTACTGTAGAACTTACGACGGAGGGCCTCCTTGCGATATATTTCACAGCGGTGACGGCTGTTACCACGGTGTTCATGGAGCAGGGGAGCGCTGGTGCAGCGAATGTCTGACAGTGCCCATCGGTGGATTTTTTTTGATCTCTAGGGACACGGTAGAGGTACCTTGAAAATTCGTGGCTGATTGGCAACAGCTGGGAAGATCCCTCCTCCAACGAATCTTCGGCTTCAGCGTCAATGAGTGCCGGGATGATATCAGTTAGCGACGAGGTGACAGATGATACATTGTGGCTGTACGACGCGGAAGAAGATTCGACGTCGCTAATCGGTGCTTCACCCGGCAGCCAAAACCCATAAAGAAGAGCTTTGTTTCTTGGTGCAGTACGTTGTTTCGCCATTAAACAATCTCGTCCGGCAAATTACCGTAATTGACGGTCAGACAGAAGGCGACTGGGATCCTCCGCAGTGCTGAAAGGAGTAGCTTTTGACAAGGAGAGAAATTCACAAGAATCTATAAGATAGATTATGAGCAGTTGTCACTGCGAATTGGCCCGAAATATGGTCCACGGAAGATCGGCGGAGGAGCAGGAAATACCAATCACGGCCTAGGACCCGAAAAAAAGAGCCACGGTGAAGGGGCCCGAAATATGTTCACGGCGAAGGACCCGAAAATAAAGGTCACGGTGATGAATGTTACACAAATGTACGGACATTGATGTTGGTGTGTATCTTTGGTGTTCCGGGCCTTTCGAAATCGAGTTTATTGAAGTCAACTTTCTATGGAAGTATAGGAATATCTAAGTAAGAGATCATACGGTGAAACCTGCATCAAAAGCCACTTGTATTCGATGGAGGAGTGTCAATTATGTGTACAAGTAGAAATTACAACATCATTTCTTGCTATATGCGTGCCTGCCATTATTGTTCCCCATGCTGTATTTTCATTACAGTAACCTATATTTATGATTCTACGTACTGTATAGGGCATATTTCCAGAAATTCAGAAATATTCATAAATGTCAACGGCATGTACGCTTGCGATCATTGCACCATGGGTGTACTTTTACACCAGTATCCTAGTTTTACAGTATATTATTCTACGTACTGCGCTTGCAATCATGGCAGAGAGGGTGTGCATTCCCCCTAGTATCCCATACTTTTACAATAATATCTTAGTTGTACAGTATTATTCTGCGTACTACGTTCGCCATTATGGCTGCAAGGGTGTACATTCATACTAGAATTGTAGTAGTAAAGTACAAATCTATGTTCTGTATAGAGAATAGATCTGGAACCAAATATTCTGGCCTTACCGGTGTTACTATAGTACAGTACTCAGTCGTACTAATTTAGGTACCATATAGAAGATACGGCAGTAGTACACATAATTGTGCATTATTGCTTGGTATAGTACACATACGTGTATATTATTGGTCGGTTCCTGCCTTTACGGCAGCTGCTTGTACATTTTAGTGATGCCCTACTGTACATGTAGCCCCTTGATGGTAATGTACCAATTTACGTATTGCCATTGGTCCTTGTGGAGTGTCCCTGTCGAGGCATTTCTACTGTATGTACGGCATGGTACCATTATGGCAGTTGTGACATCATGGAAGACGTGATACTTCCGTAATGGTCCCATACAATATAGCATCATACGTCCGGCATGATAGGAGCCATAGTGGAAGAATTCACCACCGTAATGAATAATGAATAAATTCTACCGCTACGGTTCCCATGAATAAGTCTGAATTTACTTCATAGTACCGAAAAGCAAATCTACGGTATATACGGCATGGTACCATTATGGCAGATGGGACATCATGGAAGATGAGACACTTCCAAAATGGTACCACACCGTATATTATCATATGTGATGTACGATAAGAGTCAGAGTGGTAGAAAATAACTAACGTAATATATGTTGAACACATTCTACCACTATAGTTGAATAATGAACCTTTTAGTACAAAGTTGCAACTCAAGTGTATATACTAATGTATGAAAAGCATGGTACCATTACGGCAGATGTGAAATCACGGAAGATGTGACACTTCCAGAATGATTCCAGGCTTTATATTATCATATGTTCTGTGTGATAGGAACCATAGTGGCAGAATTCACCACCGTAATTAATAAGGAATACATTCTACCACAATGGCTGCAATCAATAATTTTGAATTCACATCATAGTACAATATAGTATACAAAACTCTCCAACTACACAGTTAACTCCCTCTATAGTGAACCCCATTTGTGGCAATAAATCATGGCCCACCTGGTCATTGTGGGGATGTGGTCACTATCCTGGGAGACACGAGTAGGAAAAATTCAAAAATTCAAAATGAACGTTAAGGGAAGCAAGACTATTTGATTTGAATGAATGAATCTTCATGAAATAGAGAGGCACCATTCTCTCAAAGTGCAATGGCCTTTATCATTTGAAGGAAGGAAAACCACAACATCACCATTCTTCCATATATTGAGTTCAACGAAGCCGACCATATCGAACAATGCCATCACGTCAGCGACCGCAAACATCCCTGAAAGGCGATGAAGTGGCCTCTGAAGATGGCGGTCTACATCAAGACGAACCTCAGCCTTTTGTTCTCCAAAGGTACATCGATGCAGTTGGTGTATTTAAGAAACAGATTGATTTGCTGTTTCGGTTTGACCATGCCTTCAGGGAAGCACCAGCAGCAGCTCAGTATTCTCTCTACTCAATGTTGAGGTTGATCGTGCCAAGGCACACCAGCTGGAAGACTCTTAGACAGTCTTCGATTAGGGACTTTTTCGAGACAGTGCCGAACCAGCACGAATAATTAGATCTGGATCCCTTTGTGAATCACAGCACAGTCAGTGTCTGTATTAAAAAGATGGAATGTCATAATAGCACTGACCCCCATAAAAATTTCTAAATTTCAATGTTTTTGACAGTGAATTTGGTGGATTTGGAGGTCACTGTGGCGATTTGGTCACAATGAAGGGAGTGGTCACTGTAAATTTTCGAGACGGCATTTTTGGCTCATAATAGCGGCTGTGGCAAGTATTGGCCGTGCGTTTGGTCACTGTAGATGTACTGTTCACTGTCCCAGGAAGTCACTCTAGGGGGAGTGAACTCTGTACTCCGTTTCACATCTTAGCTATCAACTGGGCCGTAAATTCCCATCACCCATCCCCAATTGCAGATCATGAAAACC
>JAUBNZ010001232.1:0-12246 GCA_032355485.1 Bonnemaisonia californica | reverse complement strand
GCACAGCTGTAATAATATAAACGACAGGTAAAATAGCCGATGCAACAAATAACTTTGTCAGAACATTTAAGGATTCTGGCACCGGTAACGAACGCCAGAAAAGAATGCTTCTGTCTTGACGATCTGATGCCACACTAATGCCTATCAACACCAACACCAACACCAACACCAACCCCAACACAAAAACTAAAATGATAAGCTCAAAGGTAACATTCGCTACCGCAAGATCGTGATATTGATGTGCTGTCATCACACCGTCATTAAGTGTTTCATCTTCTTTAGGTAATGACTCATTAACTGAAAATTGATGCTCTAATGTTGTTAGCGCATCCAGTTTTTGACTTTGCCCGCTATCAAATAAAACCTGACGTTCGCTGGATATTTCAGGTGGCTTAGTCGATATATTTACACCTCCTGATTCATTTACTTTGATATAACCAAAAATTGACAGATAAATAAGTATGCCTAATAACATCACCAAACTCAGCGCTGAAAAGACGGCTGGCACTGAAAAAACAAGTGATTTATGTTGCCAAAGCTCGCGTTTTATTTGCATAATAAATTTATTCAACATGAGCAAACTCCTTGTTAGATGCGGATGTAATAGCGATAAACAAATCCGCCAATCGTGGAATTTTTACGTGCCCAAATTGAGCTAACACTGTTTTATCGACTCCATCAAAGATATAACTCGCTCCCTCTAACGATTGTGTTTGGAATATCGGCTGCAAGGCATCTAACTCATTCAAACAATTTTGCGATGCAAGCACTTGGCTAAATCGTTGTTCTAATTCAGCAATGGGGAAATCAAAAATAATATTGCCTTGGTCAACAAAAACAGCTCTGGTTAACACATGTTCAATTTCTTCAATTTGATGAGTGGTAATAAGAATAGTGCTTTCATCATCAAAATAAGATGCCATCAATAAGTTATAAAACTCTTTCCGACGAATAATATCTAAGCCTAGTGTTGGCTCATCTAAAATTAACAACTCTGAATCAATCGCAGTCACTAACGCTAAATGTAATTGCACTATCATGCCCTTCGACATTTCTTTTACTTTTTGCTTCGGTTTAATTAATGTATTAGCTAAAAACTGCTCTGCTTTTTCAACATTAAAATTAGGATGCATACTCGTCATATATTGCAAAAGTTGTTGGCAAGTAATCCATTTAGGTAATGTCGCAGTATCAGCAATAAAGCTCACTTTTTTGGTTAATTCAGATTGCTGACGATAGGGGTTTAAACCACATACCGAAATATCGCCGCCAGTGCGCGTTAAGCCTAATAGGCTTTTTAACAAGGTTGTTTTACCGGCGCCGTTCGTGCCAACAATACCAACAATTTCACCGCGTTTGACGGTAAAGTTAACCTTATCAAGTACTTTTTTACGGCCATAACTCTTTGTAATATGACGAGCTGAAATGATAGTTTCCATCATAATTCCCCCGCTTCAGATTGCTGAATTAACTTAATAACTTGCTCTGGTGAAATACTTAGCTGTTTCATTTTATTGATCAAGTTTGGTAAGTCTTCATTCATAAAAATATTTTGCTCTGCCAACGTTAACTCGGCAATGGCTCCTTGTTTAACAAACATGCCTAACCCTCGTTTTTTTTCTATTAAGCCTTGGTCTAATAACTCATGATAAGATTTCGAGACCGTTATGTGATTTATATTCAATTCTGCTGAAATAGCGCGTACCGACGGCAGCGCACTTCCTTCTTCATAAACGTTATTGATAATCGCTTTTTTCAGCTTTTGTACTAATTGTTTATAAATCGGCGCTTCATCGTGCCAATGATTATTCATCAATAGTCTCACTTACTTTTCGCATATTAATTTCTGCTTTTTGATTACGTTTTACGTAAATATTTTTCGCCGACGTGTAATGTACCTTGGCACTATTAAACGCTTTAACATTTAGATTATTTACATGCCCTAAATTCACCTTAGCGCTTTTAGTTGCAACAACATCAACCATATTTAACGGTGTATTCTCAGTAGTTAGCTGACTTGAATTACTCGCATTAATAAACGCAGCATGAAAATGAGAATCAGCATTTAACACTAATTTAGCGCGGCTTGATAATCGGCTTTGTAACAGCTCACCCTGCACGCCGTTGGCTTGAAATTTACTGTTACTTTCAAGCATAAGCTCAGCCCAATTCAGCGTTGACTGATAAAATTCAGCCGTACTGTTATTTTTTTGAGTAGCAAGTAACTTATTGACAGCTAATGCTTTTGCGGTAACTTTTACTTCATTAGTTAAAAAAAGCTTTAAGTGGTTTAACGTTAATGAATCAAGATGGATTTCACTGCGACCTGAGCCTTCTATTGCCAAAAACTCACCAGTAAAATCAGCTAGATGAAACCGATATACATTAGACAACTTAACGCGTTTAAGTGTCGGTATTGTTAACACTAAACTTGCCGTCGTTTTTTGATCAGTAGCTTCGTCACTACCCTGTGTACTTTGTACGGTGCTCGTTACCTTTTCGATAATACTTAGCTCATTCCCTTTTGGTGTTTCTTTTACCGAAACACTTAACTCGTTTTGTCGAGACTTCCTAATATATAAAGCCAACGATGAAACATCTCCTTGACGAATTTCCACCTCAAAATTCCCTTTAACAGAGAACACATCAATTTTATCGAGTGCGATTTCTTTATACAAAGCAGGCTCTGCCTGCGTGGTACAGGTGAAACATACAAACAAAAAACCAAGCAATATTTTTTTCATTAAATCCTTCCTATGAACAGTAGTGATATAGCCAACTATAACACCATAAACATAAAAAACAATAAATGACTCATTAAAATATTTTATATTAATCTAAATCCGAGCCAGAATAGCCTGTAAAACATTGATTTATAATTAATTAGTAGGCTCACCCTAGATCAATAGTAAAAATTAATTAGTTATTTATAACCGGATAAAAGTACTAAGGGAGATTAAAAAGTGCAGAAAATAAAAAAGGCCAGCAATGCTGACCTTCCCACCTATGATAGAAATGATTTTATCGATAAAAATAGAATTAAAGCTTCGCAACACCTAATTTAGTTAGGTTAGCTATCATATCTTCCGCCGCTTTCGCCGGTCTAACTTTGCTATTTATTTTGGCAATTTTACCTTGTTTATCAATATAAAAAGTTACTCGATTAGCCAAACCTTTTTTATTTAAAACACCGTAAGCTTTAGCTGCCGACTTACTTGGATCGCTCATCATAGGAAAATCAGCTTTGGTTCTTAATGAAAAATCACGATTAGCTTCAATTTCGTCAACACTTGCCATGCCATAAAACACATCGAACTGACGGATTTTATCGCCATTTTTTGCCAACGAATAACACTCAATAGTACAGCCTTTAGTATTCGCTCGTGGAAACCACGCTAGCACCACTGCTTGCTTATTTTTAAAATCACTTAATTGATACGTTTCGCCATTAGTCGCCTGCAAGTTAAAATTAGGGGCAATATCACCAACTTTTAATTCTGTCGCATTTGCATTACTTAACGCCAATAACGAAAAGCTTAACGCGGTTATCAATTTCATTACTTTTTGTATTTTCATCTATTTTACCTTTATATATTTATCGTAGATTCGATTATCAAAACTAGACCTAGTTGATGCAGATTAACTTACCGTAAAAACACATGTCGAAGTGTTTAAAGTTGTAACAGCTTATTTTAATATTCTTATAAATACAGCAGCTAATATATTTTTATCTTTTTATTACATTGCTAAAAACAGCGATATACGTAAAATAGCGGTTCAAAATTAGGTGCCTTAAAGATTAATTTAGTACGATTTATATACGTACAAAATTAACACTAAAGGTGAAACGTGAAACTGGTTAAAAACCAGTACTGCCCCCGCAACGGTATCTGTGAGCAGCCACAAAAACCACTGTATAAATAATTATATGGGAAGGTGTGGTAAGCATTGAACAGGAGTCCGGAGACCGGCCTATTTTAATACTCTAAACTGCGGTGGGCGGCTTCTTCAGAGAATGGAATATAAATATTTCGTTGGTTATTTTCATCAACCCGATATCACTTTATTGCCTTCACTTTAGCTGCTTGTTTACTGTTAAATTTAACGGAAACAAAATGAATAAATCTACAACATCAATTTTCACACCTAACGTGATATTTACTACGCTTATCCTTGCTGTATTAATGCTAGTAACACGCGGTAATCATTTCTTATCGACTATTCATTTACCCAGTGCCTCTATTGCCGTATTTTTTTTAGCCGGTATATTTCTTCGACACTTCGCTGGTTTTTGGCTTTTTTATATTTTAAGCATCGTGATTGATTTAACCGTTTCTTATAACCGAGGAAATTTTGGCAGTTGTATTACCAGTACGTATCCAATGCTAATTGCTAGTTATGGTGCTGTATTTATGGTTGGCCGTCACTTAGCTGTATTATTTTCAGAAAAAGTAAATTCGTCGTTGTATATATCAAACGCAATCAAAGCACTTATATATTTAGCATTGGCAACATCAATCGCCTTTATTATTTCTAATGGTAGTTATTATTGGTTTTCAGGAAAATTTGTCCATGCTTCTTGGGCTGAATATATTGAACGTGCTATCAAGTATTATCCGTCGTACATCGCCAATCCATTTTATTATGTGCTACCGGCCTTAATAATGCATTGGGTTATCTCAACGAAACTTGCCAATAGTCATGTTCCAGCTAAGCCCTTCACTAAAAGCCGCTAACGGCATAACGCATGTTTACCAAAGACAAAGCGAATAATCAGTTGGCATTACCCGTTACTATTTATTTAGCCAGGCACGGTGAAACTTATTGGAATAAAGAACAACGTATTCAAGGCCAACTGAATAGTAGCTTAACGCCTTTAGGCATAAAGCAGGCGGTATTATTGGCTGAAAACATTAGTGATTTAAAAATACAGGCCGTATTTAGTTCACACTTACCAAGAGCAACAGATACGGCTAGCGTATGCGCAAAAGCCTATAATATTCCGCTATTCATCGATAACAACTTACAAGAAAGGTGCTTTGGTGAATGGCAGAATAAAACACTGACGACACTAAAAATACAACCTCATTACCATGAAATTTTTCACCAAATAAATAACGACGCGCCACCCGAAGGTGAAAGCTCACTGGCGGCAGCACAACGTTTTAAATTAGCGTTGACAACGCTAATTTTATCGCAGTTAACGCAAAACCAATCAAAAAACAGCCAAGCCAACAATCAAGTAAGTAACCAAGTAAGTAACCAAGTAAGTAACCAAGTAAGTAACCAAGTAAACAGTAACTTTTTGGTGATCACCCATGGTGATGTTATGCGCTGTTTCCTAAGTTCTATTTCTGAAAAAACATCAGAAGACACCTCTGACGCTTATCATTTATACGCTAACGCAAAATTAATAAAGCTGTTTTTTGAACCGCAAACAAAAACATACACTTTATGTTAATACCTTGGCTATCGCTTACCTTACTTATGGGCTGGTTACTTGATGCATGGTTAGGTGAACCTAAGCGATTTCATCCATTAATTGGCTTTGGTAATATTGCCAATAAAGTAGAAAACAGAATAAACAAAGGCGATAAACATCAACAATTTATTACTGGTACTATTGCTTGGTTAATAATTGTATTGCCAATACCGATTGGTATTTATTACTTAACTGCTTATCTAACAAGCTTCTCTATCTATTACCCAATATTAATTAATATTATTTGTATTTATTTTGCTATTGGTCATAAAAGTTTATCTCAGCACGGTATGCAAATACATCATGCATTAATGCAAAATAATCTACCATTAGCCCGGAAATATTGCGGTTATATTGTCAGCCGTAATACTGAGCAATTAACCGAACAAGACATCAGCCGTGCTGGTGTTGAATCGATGCTCGAAAACAGCCACGATGCCGTAACCGCAACACTCATTTACTACTTAATTGGTGGTGCACCTTTAGTTATATTGCACCGCTTAACTAATACACTTGATGCGATGTGGGGCTATAAAAACCAACGTTTTCTCTATTTTGGTAAATTTTCAGCACATGCAGATGACGTGCTAGGCTTTATATCGGGAAAAATTACCGCGCTACTTTATGCATTGTTAGCAGTACCGCGTACTTTTATAGTATTAAATAATGCTTATCAACAAGCCAAAAAATACAAAAGCCATAACGGCGGTTGGGTAATGGCAGCAGGTGCAACCTTAATGAACATACAGCTAGGTGGTAGCGCTATTTATCATGGTAAAACGGTCAACTCGCCAATATTAGGTGAAGGGCGAACTGTTGAAGCCAAAGACATCGCAATTAGCATCAATAACAGTATTTATACCGTGCTTCTATTATTAATTATCAGCTTAATTACGGAAATAAGCCTGCTGTTTATTTAACGATTAAATTGCCACATTTAACTCTTCAGGCATAAAACATAAATGAATAAAACACGATTACAACACGGTGGCCAATTACACCAAGTAGCAAAAGAATTTAATATTCCTGCCGAGCAATGGCTTGATTTATCTACGGGAATTTCACCTTATTATTATCCCATACCGAAAATTCCTGACGAGATATGGCAACATTTACCAACCGTAAAACCATCACTCATTAGCGCAGCTCAAACATACTATCAAGCAGAAAATTGCCTTGTTTGTAATGGTAGCCAAAGTGTTATTGAGCAATTACCTAGCCTTTGGCAACAAGAAGTATCAGCTAAAAAATACTCTTCTGTAGATATTAAGACAACCAATAAATACACTGTTTATTTACCGCGCATTGGCTACAAAGAACACCAACAAGCGTGGCAGTTAGCGAATGTTAATTGCTGCTTTTACGACGATGAATTACCAAACACATTCGATGAATATGCGGTTGTTGTTGTCATTAACCCAAATAACCCTAGTGGCGCTTTATATTCGCGTAAGCAATTAATCGTATTACAACAACAAATAACCCATAAAAATGGGTTATTAATTATTGATGAAGCCTTTATGGATGTTATTTCTCCTAGCCAATCAATGACTAGCGAAACATCTAATAACACCATTATTCTCAGGTCATTTGGTAAATTTTTTGGTTTAGCCGGCTTACGTATTGGTTTTGTGTGTAGTTCATCGTATTGGCAGCAAAAAATCTCACAAATTATTGGCCCTTGGCAAGTTAATGGCCCTGCCCTATTCATTGCTGAACATGCATTAAGCAATATTACTTGGCAAAACCAACAAAAAAGACGATTAAACCAACAATACCAACAACTAGTCACACTTTGCCAACAATATGGTTTTACTAAATTAACAGGCTGCTCTTTATTTCTAACGCTGCATACTGGCAATGCCGAAAGTTTGTATCAACATTTTTGCCAACAGTCATTGTATGTAAGGTTAACCGACGAAAAAGATGCTCTACGCTTGGGGATCCCTAATGAACAACAATTACAACGTTTGAAAAATGCGTTCCAAAAGATATTTAATGAAGGCTAATTTGTTACATTAACGCTGCCAACACTAAAATTAACTATGATAGAATCGCCATATTAATAGCACGACAGACCCCTGCATTTCCCTAGATGAAACTTTCGACAACTCTTCTGCAAGTAGCAATATTACTAATAGCTCTTTCGACAATAACAACGGCAAAAGCTGATGGCGATTGGGGAAGTGCCAATTCTCTAGCACTTAAAACGAACCTAAACCCAAACTGGTTTGTAATGTCACATTCTTTTTATGGTCGAAAAGATGATTTTAAAAAGCATCACTTCAGACATACTGGGCTCAGGCTTGGTTACCGTTTAGATAAAAATTGGGACGTACGAATAGCTTACCGATACGCACAATTTCGCCCTAAAAACACTTGGCTTACTGAGCATAGGCCTTATTTAGCCGTTAACTATTCGAATACATTAACTAATGGTTATCGATTGTTTAGCCAGGCAAGAATCGAATTTCGCCAATACAAATACCCTAAAAAAAATGAGACCCGCTATCGCCAAGATTTCGGGGTTGAAATGCCATGGCAACTAACACCTTTAAAGCTAAACCCATTGCTCAAGGGTGAAGTTTTTTATGATATAAACAATCAACAACTCATCAGTAAGCAAGCACTACTCGGCGTAACATGGCGAGCAACAAATAGCATGAAATTTTTATTCGCCTATCGTTATATTAGTTCCCGCGCAGGTGAATATTTTAAAACAAACAATAAAATTATCGGCAATTTGAGTATTTCTTTTTAATAAATAATTTTACCAACCACTTGATACTGTATAAAACAACAGTTACGATGTTTTTATTGTTAGGTTCAATAGAACAAAAAAATATCACCATGAAGTTATTTATTGCCGAAAAACCCAGTTTAGCAAGAGCAATTGCTGATGTACTTCCCAAGCCACATAAAAAAAGTGATGGTTTTATTGAAGCTGGTAATGGTGATATAGTTACTTGGTGTATCGGACACTTGTTAGAGCAAGCGCCACCAGAAGATTACGACGTAAAATATAAAAAATGGGCCGTTGAACATCTACCCATTATTCCACAGCAGTGGCAATTAAAGCCAAAACCAAAAACAAGAAAACAACTCACCGTTATTAAAAGGCTTGTTAAACAAGCTGATACGATTGTAAATTCTGGTGATGCAGATAGAGAAGGTCAAATTCTTGTAGACGAAGCCATTAGTTATTGCGGCGCATCTAAAACTAAAATAGACAATGCCTTACGCTGCCTAATAAGTGATATGAATTTCGCCGCCGTTAAAAAATCGGTTAATAATTTAAAACCCAATAAAGACTTTATTCCATTAGCAGTATCAGCCCTCGCTAGAGCAAGAGCAGATTGGCTTTATGGTTTAAACATGACCCGTTTATGTACCCTACAAGGGCAAAAATCAGGTTACCAAGGCGTATTGTCTATTGGCCGAGTACAAACCCCCATTTTAAGCTTAGTGGTAAATCGCGATATTGAAATAGATAACTTTATTTCCAAACCTTTTTACGAAGTACTGGCCGATATAACCACAAGTGATGGTGAAAAATTTCAAGGTAAATGGCAACCAAGTGAAGCTTGTGCACCTTATATGGATGAAGAAAAACGCGTGTTATCGAAAAAGCTCGCGTTAACCGTCGTCAATCGTATTAATAATCAATCGGGTAAAGTAACCAAAGTTACCCAAGATAAAAAACAACAGCAAGCACCACTACCTTTTAGCTTATCGGGTTTGCAAATAGCCGCCGCCAAAGCCTTTGGCATGAGTGCAAAGCAAGTATTAGACACGTGCCAACAACTGTATGAAAAGCACAAATTGATCACTTACCCGCGATCAGATAGCCAGTATTTACCGAAAGAACATTTAAACGATGTCCCTGCGGTTACCAGTGCCATCAGCCAAATGTCGAATAAACTAGCGACCATGCTAAAACAGGCTGATTTAAAGAAAAAAAGCAGAGCATGGAACGATAAAAAAGTAAGTGCACATCACGCTATTATTCCCACCGCTAAAAATAAACCGACAGGGGTATTATCGGCGAGTGAAGAAAAAATTTATGAGCTAGTTGCGCGCCAATATATCGCCCAGTTTTATCCTAATTTTGAATATGTAGACAAGCAAATAGATACCGTGATTGAAGGCGGGTTATTCACCAGCAAACAAAAAGATATCCTTAAAAATGGTTGGAAGGATTTATTTGTTTCTGCAAACAAGCATAATAATTCAGTAAACGTAGAAACGTCAGAGTTTTCAGCAAAAAACTTGCCTGAAGTAAAAGTAGGTGAAACCGTTCATTGCCTACAAGGTAACCTGATAGAAAAAAACACGAGCCCACCTAAACCTTTTACTGACGCAACAATATTAGGTGCCTTAACGGGTATTGCCCGTTATGTTACCGACGCCAGCATCAAAAAAGCGTTAAGGGAATCAGACGGTTTAGGTACAGAAGCAACACGCGCAGGTATTATTGAGTTGTTATTTACACGCCAATTTTTAACCCGTAAAGGCAAAGAAATAAGAGCAACAGAAATTGGACGAAAACTCATTACTGCCTTGCCACTGCAAATATCGCAGCCCGATATGACAGCATTGTGGGAATCTCAGCTGGAATCAATTAGTACACAATCGTTAAATTATCAGTCATTTATTGGTGGTGTTGAGCAAAATCTTCATCAATTAATTACAGAGGTTAAAGGCATTAGCTTTACTGGCTTACCACAGTCAAAAGCACCAAGAAAGTTTACAAAAAAAAAGACGAAGTAAGAAGGCTAAAGCGTAAAGTAAAGACTGATGATAACAAATCAGTGATCTTTATTTTTAACGCATCGATACTTAGTAGATATTGATTCTATTATATTTTTTATACCACGTTCAATGTGTTCTATGTAATTTACTCCGAATATCAAGGTAATAATGATACGAGGAGTATAACGGTGCCTGATCATCAGACACCGTCACTCAGCTAAGGAGCCCACAAAGCGTTGTACTATGGTGCTGTGCTATGGCGCTATAATTTCAGCCCAGATTTTTGTGTGAGCTGTTCCTCTGGTTTCCCATTTAAAGATAGGAAGAATCCAGGATTCTGTATTTTCATCACAAGAGGCGGAATCATTGCTCCTAATCCTTTGTACAGCGTAATTTTCAAGCATTTTAAATGACGCTCTACACATACCAAAATTGTTCTCAGTCGAGTCTATTTTGAAATCCATTGCAAGTGCATAAGCGGCACCATGAGAAACCTCGAATGTTGAAGCTGCTAATAAGTCGTCTTTATTCTGGAAAAGGTAAGAGGTTAATATGCCAGTTGCATCAGTGAAGATATAAAATTTACCTTCTGAAGGTTGAATCATATTAAGCTCAGCGTCATACCACTCCCGAGCAATATCAGAAATACTTTCCTCGGCTCCAGATGGATAATCATCAGCTTCAGCTAGTTGGATAGTGTATACAAGACTTTTGCCTGATTCAATAATGAACGCATGGTCAGCGGCATCTGCTAGCGGTTTTTGGTTACAGCCATGATTACTATCCTGCATACAAAGTTCTGGATCAGTACTTGGGTATTCACCCTGCGGCCATGTTTCACTGTAGTCATAGCGTGAAGGGTCAGTAATTGGTGAATTATTCAGTGGTGTTGTCAGCATATACCAGTATTTATTCAAGCTTTCGCCTTCATTATACAAGTTACCCAGCTTTAGATGTTGATAGTGGAACTTCACTGGAGGCAGCGTGGCGTCTTTATCATATTTGCTATGTATGAGTCTTAGTGTGCGAGAGGCAACGGTGGTTGCAGTGCCTAGTATGTTATAAAGATCCTCAGGTCGGTCAAATTTTGCAATATCAATAACCTGAGGAGTTGTTACATAGCGTGTAATTTTTTCTTTATTTGTACTTGAGGTATTTAACGCAAGTGCTCCCTGGTAATTACTATTTTTACAAACATCGTCTGAATCAGGAAATGTATGGTCGCTACCACCAATCGGGAGCTTGGTGTAATAACGATCAAAGTTACTCATCTCTGATGATTCGTTAGTGTTAAATGTATGTCTATCCAATGGGTTGAAAGATTTAGCGGATTGCCCTGAACGAACATTTTTCATGAAATCATCTTCACAGCTCGTAGGTGGATGATAGCCTCCAACTCTTGGTGTGAATGTTGCCCACCACTCTTTTCCTGCCCTACTCGTTTGCTCTTCGATTGCACAGCAGCCTGTATCTGCTTCTAGCTGTTCATTTGGATCTGAAACTGTTTTTACCCATTGACCATTAAGACCAAACGGAATATGAAATTTATCTGTTACCTCTTCCTTTGAAATTGTTGAATTTTCTCCTAACGCATTGATGATTGCTTTTGTATACTTTTCTGCTACTGAGGCTCCTTGACGACATATTTCAGAAAACATAATGCTGCAACTATCTTCATCTGAAGTGAATAGAACATTGAAAGAGTCATACTTAAACTCTACGGTGTAAGCGATCCCATCTACCGTAATGTTAACAGACTCCTTATAGTCATGTTTAGGGCTATCAAAGAGATAGTCTTCGTGTCCTAATGCCAATGCCCAAACTCTTTTATGATTTTTGGCATCAACGGTTGGTATGGGATGCCCATATTGCACTATATTATCACAGGGAAGTCCCAGTTCTACAGTGTTGTATTCATACACAGACATTGACCCATACGGAACATTTGAGTCAGGAAATTGGCCGTAGTCAGCTGTAGCCAATGTAAAATTTGACAGGGGATGACCCCCTTC
>JAUBNZ010001231.1:0-12250 GCA_032355485.1 Bonnemaisonia californica | reverse complement strand
TCGGGACGCCGCAGGCCTTCCAATCGTGGAAGGTCTGTGGTGTCCCGTGTCTACTTCCGTTGCGTAAGCGTACAACGGTTGTCCGCCTTCGGGGTCACCTCTGGCCTTCCGGGTAACCGGAAGGTCTGTGGGTACACCCGCCGGGGCCGACCGTTATTACGTAACAGGCCCCCGGGTGGCTGAACGTCTTGCGGGTTGCTCCGGGCGCGCGCCATGATGGCGTGCGTCCGGGGGTACCGTCCCCGACGTTACGCAACATCCCGTGGGCGAGTCGTTAGTTCATCAGGGCCATGACATTTCGGTCTCGCCTGCATTAGGTGGGAACGAGTTGTCACCCATCTTCTACCGCGAGCGACAGGTTTTTCCGAGGCCTCCACTCCCCCTCGGTCACACGCTACTTAGGCGTGTGTCCGTGGAGTCGAGGCACTAGCAATGGTTGTCGCTCATTGGCAGATGTGGCAGATGTGGGTATGGGAGCTCAGGTCCGGCTGCATGGCCCCCCGTGCACTACTGTGTCCCACTGGGCTCAGCACTGTAAGCCGTCCTGGCCGCACGCGCACACGTGTATCCAACAGGGTACACGTGGCGCGTGGAGGCAATCCGTATTCCTGTAGTCCGTACCGATCCGGCCTGTTAGTCCCTGATCCGGGCACACGTGCACTGTAAGGTGCACGTGTGTCGCTGGGAAAAAATAAATAATATGGCGTACGCCCGGAAACGCCCTGTGCGAAACTGGAACGTAACCGTCGGGTCGTACCCTGCGCCGTGCACCTGTGAGGTTACCACGGTGCAGGGCCCAGTAGCCCCAGCCGCATATGGCTGGGTACTACATTTTTCCAGTGCTTAAAGAACTAAGAAAAAAGTTTCCTACGTGATTCAATGGAGGTGTTGTCATTAGTTGGGAAAACACTCCCGCTACTCCTCCAGAATCTGTTTTGTTGCTCTCAGATGCACTCCATAAACAAGAATTTCGGCTCCAAAAGATTGCTCATACCATTTGTTTGAGTTACCAACTTTGCTAAGTCTCCAGGAACTAACTGAGATGTGCGGCCGTCTACTCAACCCTCAGAGGCAGGTCGCCCGAAGGACGCTGAAATTCAAATATTCCTAACTCCATAACATGCCAAGATACGGGTTCAAAGGCCACGTAGCCGTTCGTTGGAAAATCCTTTTGTTGAAATTATGTTTCTGTTAGCAGAATATGATTAGCTCTGAATCCCAAGAAGAACCAGTGAACCTATTACTTGAAGCAACGAAGCTCCCCAAATTCTAACCCCCGTCCGGGGATGCGGGGCTCGGGGGCCGAAGGCCCCCGAGCGTTCCTTGTTCTCTGCATATTAAGGATTGTCCAATGTATCTGTCGACCTGAACACGAATATTTCAAAAAATATATTAATATAGTAACGTTGTAGACCAAATCATTTATTCAGAAGGAGCTTCAGGAGCAGCAGCAGCAGCAAAGCTCGAAATGTATTGGCTGCTTGCATTAGTTTAATCAACATGACTACTCATTGAAATTTATTGTTTTTACCGCACCCATTCATAGCCCAGTTTGTACATTATACTGTTAGATTACTTACACTTGTTTTATCATAAGCTACTGTGAATCCCAAAGCCCTAGGCCACCCGGAATTTCTATAGTATCCCAGGTAACCGGGCCAACCGCCGTTATTGTTCAATATCTGATGGACAGCCGCGGTTAGTATAACCGCAATGAAATGTTTTGGATGTAGTACGAGGGTGTGCCTGGCAGCAAGTAATGGCCAAGTGGACCAATGAGAATATCCCAAGTGGACCAATGATGCTTCCGTAACGGGAATATTTCTCATCTCGGCATCTAATGACAAAATGCCATGTGGACCAATCAGATCTTGACATATTGGCACACATTACAGTTTACCGGTAAGAATTTACTGTAGGCCAATTTTGAACCCCTTTTTTGGATTGACAGGTGGATGCATACGTGTTCATTACTGTAAGCCCATTTCCTAACTTTCGATGGTGGCATGAGTGGCATTATTTACACGTGTCCGATACTGTAAGCGGATTTGGTAACTTTGGAGCGAAGGGACCGTGCCACTCTGGACATGGTGCAACTACTGTAAGCCGATTGTAAAACTTCAAAGGACAGGGGGCCTGCCCCTTTGCACACGTGTGAACCACTGTACTTTTCATATTCGAGGGCCAGATGCCTATTCCCTTCCTGCACGTACGAACTACCGTAAACAGATTTTCGGCATTCCAGCATAAGGCCAAAGGCTCCCATATGCCGTTTGAGGAGTGTTCGACCGACTGCTGCAAGACTTCATGAAGGGGAGCACTCCCCGAGTGACGCCATCAGGCTTTTGGCATGTACTTCCAGTGAAACTCCACCACATATCAGGGGCTCTCCAAACAGTGGCCAAAAATGAAGTAACAAAGCTCTCCAAACGTTCACCCGTTTCTGGGGATAGGAGCCTTTGGACCCCAACTCCCCAGCTCTCACTCCAACTGCAGGAAGCTTATGACGAGGCATACTGAGATATAAGATGGGCCGGGGGACATCTGTTACAGGAACATCGCTTCTTAATCGCGTACGCGTCGTTACAAACTTCTGCATTCCACGCTTCAGAAGTGGCCCAAGCTAGGCAGCATCTCCGGATTTGGCTACTTCAGAAAGTCGGGAACGTCTGCAACGGAATATACTCAGCTCAAGCTCAACTCCCATGGGAAGAGAGTTTCCGATGAATTGCTTGACAAACTGCGGAGTATGCGTAGTGAAGACGTCTTAAACACAAACGGGAACGTCTACTTCTAGAGAACAGCAGGAACTGGAAAAACGTACGCTCTGAGCCGCCCTCGTGATATAGCATAATCAAAGGATATCATTTAGGAGAAATCAACTGCCACTGGTGTTGCTGTCTTTCTTTATAGAGATGGGAGCTCACTCGCAGTCTTCTGGAACTCAGAATCGATGACAGTGGAAGTAGTGAATCTTCCAGAGCTGTGAAGAATGGACGGCATTATGGACAAGCAGAACTGCTGCGGGGCATATAATTGCCGATTGTGGATGAAGCTTCAGTAATTCAGTGGAAGCTGTTGCAGCTTATAAAGGTACCACTGCAAAGGACATTCGTTGAATATACAGGTTTGACAGTTGTTTCTGCAGGAGACTATCTTCAACTCTTTCCAGTTGTTCCTTCGAAAACGTTTGTAGAGAATGGTGAAAGGAACGGGACATACTTTACTGTCTCGCAATTGGAAGATGTGCTTTTGGAATACAGAGTCTGGGTCTACGCAAAGTTCTCTGAATGAGAGGAAAGGTTCTTCAGAGCAATAATCCAGGGTTCAAGAATCATCTTCTTTTGAAGACGCAAAGGGAAAACTAGTGAAAATAATGGCCTTCCACGGCAGCCAACTGGCTCCCGAAGAGAAACGTACGTGTATCTGTGGGGGTGGCGGGCAAGTGGGAATCAGAGAGATCTTTAGACTGGACGGGCGGATCCTGTGTGAAACCAAAAAGCTAGTAGATGATCATAAACAGGCGACTCTGGCTGCTTTGGGGAATTAGTGTTTGGAGTTGTAGTGTTGTAGAATGTCCCAGGCGCTCTCAGCCACTGTGGATAGGCGAAAATAAATTGTGAGAGAGTGCGTTGTTCCGAGATGACTTACACGTTTGGCTCACGGGAGTGCTGCCTCACAAATTGGAGTTCAAGATTGGTACCCCAATGAAATCTATTTGAATGGCGTGCACCCATAGGGCGTGAAAGGCGTGATCTTCATTGGTGGGAGGCACAATCGGTAGGTGATGTAACAGGCAAGGATTGACTTGGAAGGAAGAGAGGTAGACACGTTTTCATTGCTTTACATCACGTACCGGCTCAACCTCTGGGGGTTTAAGTTCACTCGAAACTAGTTCTCAGTAAAACTGGCTTTCGCGGGAAACTTCCAAACCCCCTGGGGCTGGCGATTAGGAAGATGGTTGTTGACAGGAGATCTAATTTCTTCTCTCCTGGGCAGCTGTATGTGGCTCTTTCTCCAGTCTGCAAGTCAGAGTACACTCTTGTCCTCCAGAAGGAGGAAGAAACACCAATACCAGCGTCCAGGATAAACACCATGCCTGTCAGAGCGTGAAATTCTGCTTGGAAAGAAGCAGTTGAGTTCACGGAGCAGTAGTAGCATTGGTATTAGGATTTGTATGTTTTTCGTTACATTTTCACCCCGTTTGGGACTGATTTCCTTTGTTGTATGGTTTTTTATCCCAAGCAGGCATTCAAAATATGTTTGCGTCAATTGCGTTCTTTCGGACCAGTAGCTCATTAGAATCGTCATCCGGAACGAACCAGTATATCTAGTAAACTTAAGCCGCTCAACAAAAACGAACAGAGGGTCTGAGGGCCAAGCCTGCAAATGGCCGTTCCCCGCCTGGGAATAATAAGCTCGGGGGCCGAAGGTCCCCGAGCGTTCGTTGTTCTCATTTCATTAATGATTAACTACAGTCTCTGGCCACGTCTATTTAATCTTTCTACTGTACGCCCACACTTTCTGCCGACCACCCCTGCAGTATTAATTGAGTCAACTACGCGCAAATGTATATTTAGTTTTTCTACCGTAGTTCTTCTTTGCACCACCCATTAAAAACATTCAGCAGCGTCAGCAGCAGCCGCATCAAAGCGTAATATCTATTGGCTGCTTTCTTTAATTTAATCACCGTGACTACTGATTGTAATTTATTGTTTTTACCGCACCCATTTTGTAGACCAGTTTGTAGATGAAATTGTTAAATTACTAACAAGTCAATTCGGGGGCCTTCGCCCCTCCAATTCTTTGCAGCCCAGCTTCAGCCGTGTACACCCCGGCGGAAGCCGAATTTCTGCATGGCCGAATTGCGCCGGGGGGTCTGACGAAGGCCCCACCGTTCCAGAAAACAGTACAAACAAATAAAACTGTAGCACTAGGTATTACAGTATACAGTAGGACATACAATAGTAATAGTAGTACTAGCTAGTGAATATAGCCCTTACTATTGTAGTAGTGCCGTAGTAGTAGTAGTACTTATTATGCGTTTTGGCAAGCCGAAACGTCCACTGCGAGCTGCTTCAACCATTTTACTACTTCCTCCCCATCCCGGAGTGGAGCCCCGTCAAGTGGAAGTGTCTGCATCACTGCATCTAACACCTCTCGGAATATTCCGTACACCGTTGGCTTTTCCATTCTGAAGTACACCATCATGTCGGTGTAAGCACCTCAAGCCATTATTCGTAGAAACACACTACGTCTAGTGTCGGTATCAATAAGCACATGATAATACTAATACTAGTAGTTAGTAGATACTGCACTTACAATAGTAGAAGTACAGTAGTAGTAGTGCATACTAAGCGTAGTAGTTAGTAAGTTAGTAGAGCAGTTATCACAGTAGAAGTACAGTATTAGTAGTACGTATTAAGCGTAGTAGTTAGTTAGTAGATATAGCACTAACTATATTAGTAGTACAGTAGTAGTACAGTAGCAGTAGCTCGTGTTAAGAGTTTAGGGAAGTCGAAACGTAGGGAGGCGGCTCGAACCAGGTAACAACACGTCTAAAAGCAAGCAACTATTCAGTAGTGTAGCGCCATATCCCCCTTAGCGGTACAGTAGTAAATAGCTGCTTGCCAAATGGGCAAACTGATCTTGGGCTTTGGTGCTGCTGATGTTTTCTACTGGACGGATTTTGGCGCGCAGGCTAGAAATGTAGTAAAAAATAATAAATTGTGCGGAAGCGCCCCCCCTTCGGGACTCATACTTAGTACAATCATTATATATAGGTAACACGTGTTTTATGATAAGCTGCGGTGCAGCTGGCGGCCGGTGGCCCCACGCCATGTGCATAGTAACCGGGGTAACCACCGGGTAGGTCAATATCCGGTGGACAGCCGCGGTTACCATGGCAGGCATTTAATGTTTTGGAAGGAGTACGAGGATTTGGCTGTCAGAAAGTATAGGACAAATGGATCAAAAATTGCCAGGTGGACCGATCAGATCGTGACATATTGATAGATATTGGAGTATACCAGTACCGGTTTACTGTAAGCCTCTTTTCAAACAATTTTGCAATTTCACATGGTGGCACACCTGTCGACTACTGTAAGCAGGAGTTGCTGTAACTTTTGATGGAGTGAGTGTACTGCGGGTAGCAGGCGCAGTGGGAGCGGCCAGGCGTGGTTATATCGGGACGTGTCATGGTGGAGGTTGCACACGAATTAAATAAAAACAATATGTCAGAAGCACGTTGTAATGTGCGAACGACCAGCGTATGTACACAAATATTACAAATACGCCTACGGTACAAATGTGGCTGGCACGTTGCATTAAATTGTTTATTGGCCCTGAGGGCATATAACTAATAAAATCCAACTACTCAGGGGGTGATGCATGTCACGGAACATAGGTAGGGTACCAATATTCCATTTCATGTTGCACTCCCTGTGCCTGTCCAGGGAACCCAGTACGCTAGACGCATGTCATATGACGCATGTCACATGAAATCATACAAACGTTCCAGGCACGTTGTAAATCAACAAGGGGCGCGTAGTATGTATTAACGCATTTTTATAACTGCAATAAATTATATAAATGCTATATCCATGTTATATTTCATGCCGCACCCATGTGCCTGTTAGCTGTACGAAGTTCTTGTGCCTGTCTCCTGTATTCAGTTTGTGTGCCTGTCCCCTCTACGTAGTTCGGTGTCAGGCATGTTTCAAAGTTTGCAGGACGAGGGGATTGTCTCTTGCGAATGGAGAATGTGCCACGCCCGATGAACTCTAGGCTGAAGGACCGTTCGCGCATTACATACCAGGCCCGCATTAAAGTATTACTTTCCAAATTAAATTGTGTTTTTAACCGCTTTACGCCTGTTACAATACGTGCTGCACCCCCTCTGCCTGTACAGTGCACGCCGTACACCAGACCCATGTCATATGAAATCAACCAAATGTTTCAGGCACGTTGTAAATGAACCAGGTGCGTAGTATGTATTATCATATTTATATCTGTATTAAATTATGTTTTTGCTGTATCCATGTCATATTATATTGCAGTGTACTCTGGACACCTGCGTGAAAATTCTCTCCGGAATGGAAATTGTGCCACGCGGGTTGCACTGCACGCTGAACCACCGTTTTCCCACTGCATAGAAGGCCCTTAACAGTATATTTATCTCTATGTTAGCTTAGTTAGCTTCCCCTGCTCACCATGTTCCATTACGGGCTGCACCCTCTGTGCTTGGCCTGTGCACGCAGTACGCCAGACAATGCTATATAAAAATAAATAAATGTGCCAGGCACGTTATAAAAGTACACGGCCCATAGTTCGTATCAAAATAATATGTATCTGCCATACATATGTTTCATTACATATTGCAACCCCTGTGACGGACCCTGCATGCAGTAAGCCAGACGCAAACAATACTAAACTATGGAAATGCATTACTACAGCCGTAGCGTAATATATGAGTACCGAAAGCAGCTATCTTTTGATTTACACTTATCTGAAGTAAATATGCCCTACATACACCATGTAAGCCCTGATTCCAGCCACAGAGTGTCCAATGCAATTCTAGTACGCCAGGGATTGGTTATAGAACGTGCAGGTACCGGGCCAACAGAAATATAAATACAGCTCAAGTAGCACCACTGTACAATTTTTTAAATAATCATCCCAGAACTACACGTCCTGCTCAGCCATCACTACTGTACTGGCTCGGATATATCCATCATGGATCAAATCGATGAATATATCGACATCATGGGGCCTGCCCCTACATCTGTGACAATGGACGAACCAATGTCCTCTGCCGACCAATCCAATTTGTCCGTATGTCTCCGTCCGCCTGCGCCTCTTCACGTTCCCACGACCGCAGATATGCAGATCGGTATCCTTCGAATCTCCAGGATCCAATCACGTTCATCCGCATGTCTCCCTCCGCCCCCTCCACCACACATTCTTCTCCCACCTTTGCAATCTGCATTACCCTGCGCTTCCCCCACTCCGCCGCGTTTGCTATCCGCTCCGTCCGGCCCCGCACAGTCGGTGTGCTGTGGAATTCCGAAGCCACCAAGCCGCAGGGAGGCATTGGCTGCCATTAACCGGTCGAATAAAGCAGAAAAGAAGAATCGGAGGGGTCCGAAGAGATGTCGGTTCTGTAAGCTTTGCAACATTACCTGCAACTCAACGATAAGCTTTTCGGACCATCTCTCTTCTCGGCGTCAAAGAAACAACCTCCAGCTCCGCCGCAGCGTCCCTGTCTGTAAGCCATGCGATAGAGTGTTTCCGACACACCGTAACCTAGAGGTAAATTTAATCAGCGCGGCCCACACACGAGTTCTTTCCCGTAATTATCATAAGAAGTAAGCCCTTCCATTTTACATTGTAGTGACGAAGCATATTACCCAGTATGACTGTTAAATAAAAGTATCATTTTTCTCATTTTTCTCTTTTCCATCATGAAACTCCCAGTACCTTCTTCTGTTAAGTTAGATTTTAAACTGCATCCTAGTGCAACGGTATAGTGGGATCTGCGCCTTCTACCAGTAATGATTGAAACTAACCTGTACGTACTACTACCTTGAACTTAACTTAGTAACTTAGTGCGCGGGGGCCAGGCGCTGTCTCACAGCCCCAATCGTACAGAATCACAGGTGCCCTCTAAACAATATTGTAAGGCAAGCCCCTCATATGCCGCCTAACCCCATATTATCTACCCCTGTTAATTTAATTACTTTAGTAGCGTAGTATAGACTGTACTGTGAAGTACACTGCGGCCTGGAACCTGATCATACTTTAGTGCAGTACATCAGCGTGTAGAAAACGTCTCTGTGTCTCCTCTGCTGGTCGATTCGGAGGCATGCCGCGAGGGCCAATATATTTGGAAAAATAATATATGTGAAATTTGGAAGTATGAAAAAATTGGAAGTTTTCTTATTTCTGAGGCCCACCCTAGACAATCTAATTACATAGGGGAAGTAAACGTCCTATACTCCAACAGGCGGCGGGGACAGAAGAAGCTTGGGTGAAATGTGCCCCTTTCGGCGAGGGCCGCCGCTGCCCGGGCCTGGGCCGCCTCAACCCGTGCTTGGCCCGCCTCCGCGGCCAGACGGGCGGCCCATTCATCAGCATTCTCTCGTAGGGCAACGGCGCGCTGCCAGTTTATTTCGGTACGTTCCCCTTGGAAGCTGTCCACCTCCGCCGGTATTGGCAGCAGAGGTGCGTTGGGGGTAGGAGATGGGGGCGCTTCGTGTTGGGGGAAGAACCACGGCCGTGGGAAGGGGAGAGTCGCGAGGCAACGGGATTTCCGGTCTTTCTGGCCATGCTGAGAGGGGGTTGAAAAGGATTTGGATGGCGACCATACAGAACACCTAACTCTCTTACAATACGTTATGTAGTACTTTTAGAAATGGAATAGGGCACGCGTTTGGCGTTTTCGATAAGTGTGCGTTGGATCACCCCACGCATACTTATTGCTATCGTACAAAATCACACAAAGGCATTTTGCGTTTGTGTGCTTGTGTATGACGGCGATGCACACTGCTGTAAGCCATTTACTAGTAGAAATTTGAGCACAGCATGGCGGGGGCGGGGCGGGTCCTAGGACTTCAGCGTCATACACGCTGGTGCAGCCTACAGTACCCTCATACTCGCGCCTCCTGTGCGTGGAACTGTACGCCAGAAACATATTTTATATTATTAATTCTAATTTTTAGACGTCCAAATCTCCATTTCGTACGCCTGGTGCACGCGGTATACAATAGACTACCCATAGCGCGTGCAGCGTTCAGTAGCCAAGTATGCGGCCCGCCTGCCAATGGCACTGTGTTCCTCCTGCCAATGGCACTGTATTACTCCTGCCGATGGTACTTTATTCCCCTGTCGATGGCACTGTATGCCAGTGTTGATGGCACTTTATTCCCCTTTCGATGGCACTGTATGCCTGTGCCAATGGCACTGTATGCCAGCAACATATTTTATTGTACACATCTAGTTTTCTAGGCCAGGCGCTCGCGGTTTCGCAGTTGACTATGATTGGCGGGCACGGCGTTCAGTAGCCTCATACGCGCTCCTCCCGGGAATGGTACTATACGCCTGCATCATAACATGATTCTGTATGCCGAGCGTCCCAGGCGTCAAAATCAGTCGTGTACAATAATACATATTCTTGTGTGAGATTTCTTACGCCTGGCACGTTCGGCGTACCGTAGCCTTATACGGGCACCTCCCGCCAATAGTAAAATTGGTCTCCATCATAGCATGTTCCTGTACGCTGCACGTGCCAGACGAAAAACATCGTGTACAGTAATATATTATATTAACGTAGCCTCATACATGCATCTCTCAGGAATGCGACTGAGAGCTTGAAAATATATTATTGGCAAATCATTTTTTCTACCAATGCAAGACAATCTACATTAGACTTATTTTTTCGCACGCCTTGGGCGGGTGGCGGCCTCATACGCGCCACTCCCGTGAATGGCACTGGGCGCCTCGCATGAACAATGCAGTACACCGCAAGCGTTCGATAGTTCCATCTGACACGAACGGCCTCATACGGGTTGCGCCTGGCTCATACATCATCATATGCGTCACTTAACATGTACATGCATACACTCCAATTTAGTACTATCATATTTTCGCATAGGGAGTCACCCACGTTGCTCCTGGCGCGGACAGCCCCATACGGACCCCGTAATATGTACATACAATCAATTATGAATACCCTATTATACCGTATTACTTTCTTAATTTTGCAGCTTCGTATGCATTCGGCCCGGTCCGTATGGCGTCATACGCGTCCCTTTAGATGTATGTAAAGTCAAATAGATCACTCTAGTACTATCGTATTTTCCCTGTACCTCCTGCTACATGACAGAATCTGCCTAGGATGGGGATATTTCTAGAATAATCCAGTGCTACAGGACTTTCTCTATACGTGTTTTAGAACGATAAAGCCCTATTTCACAAAAAGAAGCTCCTACTGCCACTATTTCTGCCCGTTTTACGTCAGTTTCGGCTTCCAAAATGTTCTGTGAATGGTACTGTAGTTCGCCAGCTTCAGTGATAACTGAGCCATCAAAACAACTTCATCCATCAACATCAACCATCACAACGAAGTCAACCATCAACATCAACCGCAACTGGTACTTTAGTACGGCAATTGATTTTGTACTGCAGTTCAGAGTTATTTTTCAAACAAAGAGTGTTTTCCTGCAAAAGCTTGAAACTACGACGGTCCTGATCAAATCACTGTAATTACTGCTTTGATGAAAAAGCGTGTTAGCCGGCAATTTCGTATACCTGATCAGCCTTTACGCGAAGTGTTGCAAGCCCGGCGGTCGTACTTTTACTGCTTTCTTCTGTTCTAAAATTCAGACGCACTGCAAGGTGGCTGTTTCGTTTTAAACACAGAAGCACCGCAAGGCGTTCGGAATCGGCTCTTTATTTAAAAATACTTCGAACTCCAATAAAAAATAAACGGGATAAATAACAAAAGAGACGGGATAAGTGAAAAAATGCGAAAGGGGAAAAGATTGGAGATTAAATGGTCCGAGGAGGACGGAGGCCCAATAGTGGCGGGCCAAGGCCAAACAGATGTGGTGCTAGGCCTAACAGCAGAGGGTCTAGAGCTGGAGTGGTGGCGCCCGCAGAAACTCCGGAGGAGCACGCCAAAACGCCGGTGGCTCCCGTGAGAACACTGGCGACTCGAGACCGAACATCGCTGCCCCTCGCCCCAACGCAGGAGGCCCTCGCCCCAACGCAGGAGGCCCTCGCCCCAACGCAGGTGCACCATGCTCCAACGCAGGTGGCTCACGCCCCAACGCAGGTGGTCGAAGGACAGGAGCGGGACGCCCTTGGAGAGTCCCGGAGCCTGATGCTGGAAGTACAGCAGAGCAAGGAGACCATATCTTTGTTGGACCCGTTGTGCAAGCATTGGGGATCTCCAGTGCAGGTCCAAATGTCGAGAGCAGTACCCCAGCTCATGATACCGTCCGCATGCGCCCCACAGGAAGGACAGAACAGGTTCTATTCAATTTATTCTATCCCTGGGACCCGGAGGCTGAGACTGCACGTGCCGCCAACTCAATTCCTCCACAGCTCCCAAGAATATATGACGTGAGGGCTCGATGCTCCAAATGTGGTGACCGTAATCGTAATCATAATGATATGACATGTACTTTCGTCGGATGGACACTCCGCATATCGAACTGTAAGTTGTGCGGGTCTGCCCTGCTAGGAAAGG
>JAUBNZ010001230.1:0-12250 GCA_032355485.1 Bonnemaisonia californica | reverse complement strand
GTCCGTACCGATCCGGCCTGTAAGTCCCCGATCCGGGCACACGTGCACTGTAAGGTGCACCTGTGTCCGTTGGAAAACAAATAATATGGCGTACGCCCAGGAACGCCCTGTGCGAAACAGGAACGTAACCGTCGGGTCGTACCCCAGCGCCGTGTACCTCTGAGGTTACCACGGTGCGGGGCCCAGTAGCCCCAGCCACATATGGCTGGGTACTACAGCAGTGCTAAGGGTGGCAAACCTGTTCGTTTCGTGTATTTACTTTGGTGTGTTGGGATCCTTCCAGAGATCCCGCGGGATGGTGCGTTTTGGCTTAATCCTACCCACCTCGCCCGTCACAATCCTCAATCCTGAGGGAGGGAGGGATGTCGAGGACGTTCATGAGCGGGACATTGAGGGTTGAGAGCATTGGGAATTGATCCGAACCGTCGGAGGCGACAGGGCGGATCTGGTGGCGGATCTGGTGACGGATTCCTGGAAGTGTGAGGGAGTGGGACACCATGACGTTGTAATTATCTGATGTGGCTCATTCGCTTTGCGGGGAGCACCGAGTGGCCGGGCTACGGGTGTGAGAGTGATTCCCAAACCGAAGTCCACTGTCCCGAGAGAGGCGGTCAAGCGCTGTTGGGCGGAGAGTTATGCCAAATGGGCACCACACCGCCTCCGAGGTTTCGTTAGGATCACCCATCACGACCACTCGGTCTCTTGTGTCGCGTCGGAGGGTTTGAATGGTGTCCTTCGGGTGCCAGTGGGGGAGGTAAGCATCACCCAGATTTGCTTGCTGGGCACGGTTTGGGCGACAGCACATAGTGCGGCGACATCGGAGCGGGTCAGAAGCGCCGTACTCCACTTCCAATGCTGGTTCCTCCCTTTTGCCGGTTTTCCGGAGTTCCTGTACCCAGGGACCGCCAGTTTGTTGAAGTCAGGGTGGATAAGCGTCTCCTGCAGCGCTACTAATTCTGAGCGGTGGCGCATAACCCCTGCCCGGATTCCCGGAAGGCACGCCTTGGCCCCTCCGGACGTTCCGCGAGGTCAGTACTGTTAAGGATGTATACTCTATAGAGGGGAGTGTGTGCGGTAGGTTTGGGGATGTCCAGTGTGGGGGGCCAGTTCATCGGGTCCCGTGGGATGATGCGCGCTGTGCCATGGGTGGACGACAGCGTGCGTAGCAGGGCACGCCAGCGGGTCTCGTCGTATCCCTGGATGCACTGGTCAAAACAGGATACCCGGGGACGGGTGATGTCGTCCATGAAGCGGACACGGGTAGAGAGGCCGTGGGAGTGTACTCAAACCCTCAGCGTGGAGAGGCGTGATGCATCGCAGAAGATAATAAAGTTGGAGAACGGTTCCCTAGGGGACGATCCGGACACTGTTCCGCGTGTCAGGGCTCTGGAGATATTTGATGTGCGGTTGGGAGCGGCTTCCACCTGTGGTATGGTACGGTCGTCGTTGCAGGCGATAATGCATCCAGCGATCGGCTGAGTGCTCGGAGAGGGCGAGAAGGCGGCGTCCGTGTCAAAGGAGGCACTGTTCATTCCGAGGGTTCAAAGCTGTTCCCGAGTCTCTATAAGGCACCACCGGTTCTGCGGCGGGCCCCGTTTGCCCCTTTGTCCGACGAGCGTCGGAGGGGGAGTTGGGAAGCTGGTTCTGTCGGGCCGCCATGATGACATGGATGCGGTTCTGTACCACTACGATACTCTGGTGGTACCATTCCTTCGCTTGGGGGAGCTGGTGGAGTGATGAGCATTCGTCCATCGTTTCTCTGTCTGCTGGAGTTGGAGGAGTGCAGTGCGGATGCGGCTCCTGTCGGGTTTCTGGGGCGGTGAGGGGATGGAGTTGAAGCGTGCAAGTTTGGTATACCCCAGCTGCGTGAGTGTGTCGATGACCAACTGGATGGTGTCCGGTGTGGACAGTATTTTGCAGACATCAGTGGATACAAAGGAGATTAAGTAAACGGCACGTGCAGGGAGGACTTGGCGCAGGCCCCTGTGTAAGATTCCAACGCGGCCGCGGGGAAATTCCGCAAAGCAAGTGGTGTGGAGCTCGGGGCACTCTCGGGGCGTGACCAGCGAGTCCCTTCCCGATGCGTTCAATTCTCTCACTTTCTGGGGACTTGCACGGTGCGGTTGGGATTTGGTGTGTTCTGCCGCTTTATACGCCCACTTGTTCATCTGCAAAATATGGGGTTCGCAACTCGGCCTGCTTGCAAACGGTTCGGCGGGCTTTCTTCTCCGCCTTGTTACAGGGCTGTATCTCGGGGGATACGGGAGGGGTGATCGTGGCCAAGGTGGCGGTGCTTCCTCCCCCATAGTTTTCTGGGATTGGAAAGGTGATGCGTGGGTCTTCTGCAGGCAGAGCGGCGCGATCCAGGGGACCTTCGCTCTCCGGCAGAGAGTGTGGCTTGGATGCGAGCTCCTTCTTACCCACAGTGTTCAGTGTACTCTCACGGTCAGTGGTTTTGGATGGAGGCTTCCGGATGGGTGCGGGAATGGGCACCGTCGGTTCTTTACCCTTGCAGAGGATGGCAGGAGCGCTGGTTTTTCTACCTTTTGCGGGGTGTGCGGTAGCCTCTGTCCCGCGTGAGTGCGTCTCCGTGGAGAGAGCTATTGCAGGGTAGCGTCCCGTGATAACTATTGCTGGTGCGGGTGTTCAGGGGTCTGTTACCTCACGGAAAGACCGAGTCATTGGGTACGGGTCCGTGGCCCCAAATCCCGTTGATGCCCGTTACTGCCTTCCCCCAGGGTTATGGAGAGAGCTGGGGGTTGGGCACGGGTGGTCTGAGTGTGAGGGTTGGGTGGGGACAGATGTGGTGGTGCCAGTCGGCGCGCTCGATGCGGCCCCGCACGCCGCAGTGTGGGTCATCTGGGGTTGGCCTGTCTGGGTGTGTCCCTTGCAGGTGCGTTCGACCTCTTCCAATATTCGGACCAGAGCGAGAAGAGCATCGATCGCCCTCTGTTGGTACTTGGAGTGCTTCTCAGCCGCTTGAAGTCGCCGATTCATGGTGTCAAAGGTGGCCTGGTGAGCGACGTTGAGTGTCTTCGGGCGACGCAGGGCACGTGCAGTGCGGAGGGGGTGTGTGCACTCCTAGAGGGGCAGCGCGACGGGAGGTGCTGCCAGTCGAAGAACGGTTGCGGGAGAGGCGGCTTTCGCGTGCCACCAAGGCATTTGCGCGGGGCCGCGGGGTCACGGCCTTGGAGGGCGTTGAGGTTGGCGTGATCTCCGTGGGTGGCACGACCTAGCCGGAAGGTGGCGTCTGCGAGATTTCCAAGGCTTCCGGTGGGGGGTATTGAGGGGCTCAGAGCTGTCAATATCGCTGAGGTCCGGATCGGCGTGCCCGTCACCGTATCCAGGGGGCGCAGAGTGTCGGACTTCATCCTGGGTGCGGGCCCGGTAGAATTACGGAAACAGTAGTCACTGAGGTGCGAGGAGCGAGCTGGGCTACAGTGCCAGCTCCGTTCCCCTTGGCGAGACGGTGAGAAGATGCGGTTGGCCCAGATCGCGCAGAGCTAGCTCGGCCGTTCTACCGCCGATTCGCACCAGACCCGTGTCAAAAAACGTGCAGTCGGCGCGCGCGGGAGATCTCGTAGTTTGAAGCTGATCGGGATGTGTTTCACCGCGCTAGAGGGAAAAAGAAAGTGTGTACGCGTGTGAGGATAGATTGATACTCAACTCGACTGAGGAGTAGTACCGCTGCGCCAGCTCGGCGTTCCGAGTTTACCTGCGTTGCAGGATCCCAAGACTATGGGAAACACTCGTTGCGCGGTGAGGTGTTACACGACGAATTATCCTAGTGGATGGCTGAATTTACAAGAATGGAGGTATGGGTCTCAGATCAAGGCTCACATTTCAAAAATCAGTTGCTGTCGAAAATTTTCAATGATTGCAGAAATCAAGCATCACTGTACAACTGCTAACAGCCCTTTGGCGAACGGTACTGCCGAAAGATGCTGTCGCGAAGTGTAGATGACTGCGAGGGCGCTTCTGTCGGAATTTGAGCTGGCCTCGCAAGACTGGCCAGATATATTCAAGATTATTCAAGTGGTGACTAATGAGTCTCCATTGGGGAGGCTCAACAGGAATAAGGATGGATAAACAAGGAAGCCTGTACAGGTGATGACTGCACTGCACTGCGACCGAATCCAGATACACTGATTGCTGGAATCATCACTAATATTGATGCGGTTACCTTGGAGGAAAGCCGTCTAACGCAATTACTTAACATTGCAGTACTGCACGAATCCGTCTATTCCAGACCCAAGGAAGGATCAGATCGAATCGCCCACAATCGCGCTCGAATGATCAGTGTGCATAATGAGAATACCAAAGTTGTCAGTCCTAGATTTGTGGTTGGGGACTTCGTTGTTGTACAACACACACAACACAAGGGTCACAAATCATCCTTTAAATGGGCAGGTCCTAGACGCGTGACAAAGGTGCTCGTAACGGTGGTGTATAACTCACTGGCCTCCTAGCTGGAATCATCGAAAAAGATCATGCATGTATTACGGTGGGTCTGTTGATACAGCGGGATTTATTTGTGTTCAGCAGGGACATCAGAGTGGCAAGCGGTGTTTTTGGACTCAGGTACTAGCCCGCAATGTCGTACTTGTTGTTAGCTGAGACGCAAAAGGCCTGGTAGAGTGAGGGTGGGAGTTCGGTAGTGGGGCTGATTGTGTATCGGGTGTGGAGGTGTGTATTTTCGGATGCAAACACTGGTACTCCGCCGCTACAGGGACTGCAATCGGAGTTTCTATCAGCTCTGATAAACCTCTGGTTGTAGCAGAGCATGCATTCGTGTTTTATTGGGAGATGTGTCTCCGTGATGACCATGCAGTCCTGGTGATTTTTTGTCATGAGTAGGAGGGCTCCAGATTTGGAGCTTTTGAGACCAGCAATGTTCCATGTCGCTAGTTTCATTGCTGCTCGTCTGGGGATCCGCTGCGGTTGGGTGTCGGGGGAGGTGCTAGGGGCGTTGTGGAGGGGGCCGTACGGGGTTCTGCCTGCGTGTAAATATGACTGGTGGAGGACCTGTGGTGTTTGTTCCGAGTCTTTTCCCTGATGATCGTTTCTCCGGAGCATCGTGAAATGGGACTTTTTTTATCTTACCGAAGAGTGGGTTTGGTACAGCTCTGGTGCAATTTTCGCTGTACGGCCCACTTCATATCAGTAAGCATTTGGAACGTACAGAGCTCATTTGCTTTACTGAGGTGCGAAGAATGAAGTATCTTAACACTAGAAAAACACGTTTTCATCATAATGGTGTAAAGTTGTACAGGTAAGGGTGTAGCGTTTCTAAAGAGAGAGAATGTTCCAAGTTCGCAATATACAAGCGGGAAAAAACTGCTAAACCTATTTACGGGATAGCGTAAAAAGAGATTTGGATGCATTACGTAGAATAATACTGTACATGTTTGGAGTATAGGCGTACGTACAATAGCATCCAATGCATGACTATATCTATGGTACTCTATTCCGGTGCTCTCGGCATCCACTATCTGCTATGTATGTACTGATGTATATCTAATTAGGTAGAATTTAGGGCTTCCTACATGTGCGCTCGGAGTGCTCGGCTAGAATCTGTATTTTCTCTATGTAAATGTATCTGATTAAGTAAACCTATATGGGTACATGTACATAGTAGTTGCAGATAAGCTCTGCCGCACAAATGTAAAGAGTACGTGAATAGTGCATATGCAGAGAGCAAGACCATACGTAGATGAATACTGCAATGTCCAGGGGCTCTCTTCATCTACTATATGCAAGTATGTATCTATGAGCATTTAATCCGGTAGAACATAGAGCATTCTTCATGTGGGCTCTGCATGTGCAGTATTTACTTACTGTATCTAATATGCACATGTATGTATGTACGAATATTCGATCACTAGGAGTACTGAAACAACAGAATATCTCGGATAGAGAAAGATAAGAGGAGCTGAAATAAGTGAAAACGTGGTAGAGCGGATATAAGTACATAAAGCACGTAAAATATAAGATTATATGTAGGCGTACATCTATGGGTGCACATTGGCGTGCAGACATACATAAGTGACCCGGCTAGAGGTGGGTATGCGGAATACGGTGCATTCACTTCACTTGTTGCTCCCTAATGTAATCGCCGGAGCATAGAAGGCGCGCTTCTTTACAGGATAGGGTGGGAGGAAACCAGATTGCAAAGGATAATGGCGCCCATGTAGAACTTTGGAGCTCATAATAATATGGGGAAGCAATGTATATCATCGTCCGAAAGCTAAACTGACATATGTTCCAACATATGAGCTCTATATGTACACGAGAGTGAACATGTGGAACGAAGAACTTATTAAAAACAGGTGGTTCATATTTGTAAATTTGTACTGTGTTCATCGGTGCACAGTAATGGATTCGCATGCTCCCTCTCTGAGCCTGACCGTAGACTTGTCCCAGAATTTTCAGTGTCCAATGCCTAGCACTGCAAGTTGCACAGTTGCACCGCAGTCGCAGCCGCAGGGAGATTGCCGTTTTGTCATTTGTCACTCTTCTATAGTAGGTACGGAGGGGCGCATTTTGATCTCAAATATCGTGTAATATCGTGTACTCCAATTGGATACCTTGTGTAGAGCAGTGCTATAGTACTGCACTGCTGCACTAAATGAGGTACATTGTACAAATTTAGTAGCGTGGTACAGCACTTACTGTATGTTTCACTCTTGGTTATAAGCGGTACAGAGCAGTGCACTTGCAAAACTGTAACTACAGTACTACTGAAGGATACGGGCGATGCGTGGGACATTAGGATTAGCGCCTTGAAGTGGTATATGAATTCTCCGTCAGGGAAGCGCCAGGCATTTTACTGAAACTTTGCAGTAAGAAATGCCCCGTAGTTTCTGGCAGAAGGGTATGTGGGTTCGGAAGAGGGGCAGTGTTAGTGTGCAACAGCAGTGGCCCGCGATCTTTCGGAGATCCTCAACTACGACACTTTGTAGATAGGAGCCGTCGTGGCTCTTGCTCTTATTTTAAACTGCTGCCCAGTCCATACCCCCCCTACACCCGCAGGTACAATTCATTCCCTCAAACTTCCATCCTTTCATAACTCAAAAGCTTCGTCCTCCACGTAATCTCAATACATCTACTGTACGTTCAGCGCATTACACGAACGAAGAAGTGCCAGGAATAACCACCACTGTGTAACAGTATCACCGTATGACTTCCCATTACTAAATTGCCTTACATGTTGGAACTAAACTAACTGTCCGTTATCCATTACTATCTCATTTAGAACGATGCAAAACTGCAGGTAGTTACTCAAACACTCAAACGAGCTCCTCAATACTAGTACTACAAACCATGCTGCTTCCCACCTTTCCACCCCTGCCTATGGCCCCGTCGCCCTCTGCCAGCCATGGGTGGTGCAGCGCCTCACTGGCCGTCATCCGCTCCTCCCCATTAACCCTCACCACATCTTCTACAAATTATCGCGCCTCCGCACTGTATCGTTCCCATGACTCATCCTCCAACTCAAACTGTCCACTTCTAACCGCCTGCAGCGCTTCCTGCGCAGTGGCACACCTCCAGTACAGGTTTCGTCGCCCAGTCAGCATCACATACGCCACCACACCCACTGACCATATGTCCGCCTTTTCACTGTACGGCCGCCTGCTGGCAACCTCTGGTGCTATGTACTCCACAGTTCCTACAAGCGAACGCATCCAGTTCCAGTTCGCTCCTCCAGGGTCCAATCGCATTGCGGCTAGCCCAAAGTCGAACAACCGTACAGCCATGAGGCCTCCCTGCTGCAACGGAGAGATTGAAATGTTCGACAATTTCACGTCTCGGTGAGTGATACCGCCGGCATGCAGTGCTTGCAGTGCCGTGAGAACGCCTCGCGCGACCTGGTTGCACTCCTCTTCCTCAAACTCCCTGTTTTCAGAGCGCCTCTGTGTCGCAACGTCCATCAGGTCTCCCGCCAAGAAGTCCATCACCATGTAGACATGGTGCCTCGTTTCAAATACCTCAAGGAGGCGTACAATATGCGGGCAGACTGTGCTGCCCAATGTTTGGGTGTGAAGTTCCCATTGCAGCTGAAGCCGCCGTGCTGCCCTCTTTCGAACTTTTTTAATTGTCCGATTTTGTTGTGGGCTGCGGCAGGTGCCCTTGTAAACGGTTCCGGAACTTCCACGGCCGAAAATTTCACCCATGTCATACTTGTCCTTCGGTGTGCCACGGAGGTAACCTCCGATGATGCTACTCCAATTGCTGCGGCTTTCGGAAACGGGTTGAGAAGACATTTCAAGGTTCCGTATCGGCAGTACTGTGCGGGGCGGTGTTGGATAGTTCCTGGAGGTTGTGTAATTGCTACTGGAAATTAGGCGTCGGTTCCTGTATGTCGTGTAACTGCTGCTGAAAATGTCGTGCCGGTGAGACCTTGTATGGTGATATAGCTTACTATGAACAGGACGCTCAACATTGCACCAGTACCGACAGCTGCAAAAAGAGGAAAGCTGACATGCCCCAGCCCTTCTATCGCAGCTTCCGGGAATAAGGGGGCGAACTGAAGTTGTCGCGACATGCCATTCCGGAGGGAAATGGAGCAATCGCGGCCCTTGAACGAAGCCCGTACGGGATTTACGGGTTCTTCGTAGACATCAACGCCCATAGGCACCCACGCCCGTAGACATCCACGCCCGCAGATATCCACGCCCGTAGACATCCACGCCCGACGTTGCAACGTAAGCAGTGCGTGCCCCCGCATGGCCAACATCTTTTCGCAGTTGCAGGGACATGGCTACTCCTTTACGTCCAGTTAAAATCCAGACATCTGCTTTTGTCGGAAGATACATGTTAAAAGGGTACAAGTGGATGCGGCATGCTACTGGGTGAAATGAACGGTCGCGTGTTTGATGGCATAAAAAAGTACTGCTATTTACACAGGCCTCAGGCTCCCTGTCGAGAAACGCATGTCTCATCCGCTCGCTGTTCTCTGGCCAACACGTTATACAGTGAAATGCTTTGGAGGGTACGTAGATGGGGCGCGGTTTCATACGAGATGGAGCGAATAACGCGCAGCAGATGTACTTGAAAAGGCATAAGGGTGTATTGCTTGCAGTGATGTGAAAAGCAAGTGTGGGTGTAGTGGTTTAGTGAGAGTTACTGCTTTTGGTTCGGCTTGTTTCCATTATCCATCTACAATACTTCGTGATGCCTGGAAGCAGTACAACTCCGCTGTTCATGTCGAGCAAGGCATTGGGATGTGAAATGTGAGATGTGAGGTTGAAATGGGGTTGAGGTAGCACGAAAGAATGGCGTGACAAGACAGGATATGCGGCACAGTTTCCGACGGGAGAGTGATAGCTATGGGGTGAGAAAAGAAACGGGTACGTTCGGCCATATATCTAGACGGTTTGTTTGCATGCTGGGAAATGTTGTGCATGTTAGGACTCAAACCTACGGTAGTCAGTCACATAATACCCCGTTGACTCCCGCTGTCTTCGATTGAGCTGAATTTCGCTAGCTGCAGCATGATAGTTGTCATGCCGTGTGATGCTTCTTGTGAATATTGAAGTTAATTGAGTGTATTGAAGGTAGTGATTCCTTGCCTTTGAAAGTTTAATTGATGGCTAGATATGTAGCCTTAAGTATACAACGTAATTGTCATTAAAGGCTCATTATGGTTGATTTTGCGCAGTTCAGTAGCAATCCTTGATAGGAGTTGTTGAAAGGAAGACATACGGTAAGGTATAAGTCTGAAGGAGTTGCTTCCAGTGAGTCAGTAGCATGCCCCAATTAATACATGTGTACTTGGAGTACTCAAAACGCTCTGGAGAGGACGTGCTGCTAAACGTTTCCCTAGTCTTCCGGTAGACGGTCGCGGTACGAGGGCAACTCCTGCAGATGGGGTCGTGTTTAGCTTGTGGGACGGAGGAAAACTCGTTGTTCGGGAGACCAGAGATCTCACGCCCTGCGTTGGGCGAGACCTCGCAACTGATGCGGTGAGCTGAGTTGCAACAACAAGAGATCGTCTAACTCGCGAATCAATCCAGTAGACCTAGAGTGGTCTAATGTCCGCTAACTGATCTCTAACGGTGAGGAGGGTAATCCCTAGTGGGATTTTAGGACTCTCACGCAGAGAGAGCCCCTAGTGATGGGGTTTGGCGCTGGATAGGGGTAGTCACAGGATATAGGGCTGCGTGGCTAACCTAAGCCTGTGCGTCCCTAGGATCGGAGAGAACGCAACGAAGGCGCTGGCACTGTCTCTCCAATAAGGAGCAGTCGGAGACCTATGGCTTTCTAGAGACTGTACGGCCTGGCCCGACGGGCTTGGGGGGCTTGGAGGGATCTGCCTGGAATCACGAGCAACCAAAAAGTTGGAGACTACTTCACTTTAGAGGTCCGTTGCAACGTACGAGCAACGAAGAGCCTACTAGCTAACACCGTCCGTTCCGTCCCTAGAGTGGGAGGACGCGGAGAGATTCGCAAGCAGCTTCCTCCACTGGAGATTTTGATAAGGGATGGCGTGCACTTTTAGAAAATGGCAAGTTGAAGGTACTGATCGGTACCTCTCCAGGATCTCCCTGCTATTCAGAGCTCCCTTATTTATTTAGATGTAGTCTTAGCTGATCTACGTAAATATATCCAATATTTAGGATACTTCTATCACGCACCGCATGGTCACTTATTCATATCTGGTGACTGACGCCGCCGCCCTTAAGGACAGCTGTGACTTTCTGTATCCTCTTCCAGTCGAAGGGGCGGAGTAACCTGGAGGTTAATCCGGTCCATACACCTATATGGTGGGATGACAATGGCGCTTACACCTATAGTGATATTTTTTCACTTAGTGCAGTATGACACGAATTAGACGTGAATTGGGTCGGTGGTGCCTTGCTGTACTGCAAGTTACCCCACCTCTCAGGGCTTGGCGCCCGTTCCGCACATCTAATTATGGATGGGAATGCAAAGCACTGAGGTTTGGAATAACAAATGAACTAGGTAGGTTTCGAATTTTCCGACAGTAATTAAGAGCGCGTAGCCAATGAGGCTGTACCATCATAGTTGCATTTAGCATTCGTACTACAGTACTGTACGGTGGCGGAACCACACAGTAGCAATAGTGGTGATTTCAAAGGTTCACGGTTACCGTGCAACCCAGGATCTTGATATACTGTAGCGTATATTACTGATAGGTATCAGAGCTGACTTACCGTGCCACAAAGGAATCTACACAATACCGAAGTAGCAGTATGTGCAACACCGTGACAAGTAACAATAATCAGGATGGGGGTTGTTTAGTAGGCAGGGCAGACAACATGGTAGCAGTATGTACTATGTATACCTATGGGCATATGGACATAAATAGAAGCCGAGTAGATTGGAGTTAGGGGTGTAATGGTGGGTGCAGGGGTAGGCGCAGGGGGTAGGCGCAGTGGTGGGTGTAACGGGTGGGTACGAATTTGCAGAGGTAGAAGTTGAACTGTGATACTGTGGTCGGAATGAAAGTGGGCAGTGAGTAACTTCTTGCAGTACTCAGGGGCTTGCGTCTTTTTCGCAGTCACTACCCACTAATTGTGGGACCAGAAAAGCCGGCAGGATGTGGAGGTCCGGAAAGGGTTCGTAGCTGGGAAAATGGGGAAGGAAATGATCTGGGAGAGATCCCTCGTAACGCGGTAGCGGTAGTAGAAGTAGGTGAGAGGGATCTGGGAGCGTACCAGCAGAAAGTGGGAATGAGACGAGTGCAATACCACGCCATCCTGGCATGGTACTACGGGGTTACCAGCCGCACCAATATTTACAACATTTTGGTGAATGTTTACAACATTCTGTACACGCACTATTATTTATTTTTCTGTCACATGTGTACCCTCCTGGTACACTTGTGTCCAGATTTATGGATTCACTCCAGCTCAGGGATCAATTTCGAGGAGCGGATTACCCCGGGTCCACATGTGCCCCAGCAGGCACACGTGTACTCGCGGGGTCAGGCAGAAGTTAAAAAATGTACTCACAGGGGTGCCCCGGTGCGCCGAGTACAGTGCGGCCAGACCAGCCCCCTGCAGAACCTCAGATGCCACAACTGCCTATGAGCAGCTGCCATGTTCGGGGCTGCTCATTACAGTACCGCCGGCGGACGCTCGCCGCTTCCCAGCCACCCATTGGCTACCCCTCACCGGGTAGCCTATGGGGGGTTGTCTGAGCTCCATTGTAAGCACTTATACAGGTGAGTAGCCGGCCACCGGGCGGTACAATAGGCACATTTTAGCTTAGTTACTTTACTGTA
>JAUBNZ010001229.1:0-12253 GCA_032355485.1 Bonnemaisonia californica | reverse complement strand
TACAGTACAGTACAGTACAGTACAGTACAGTACAGTACAGTACAGTACAGTACAGTACAGTACAGTACAGTACAGTAAAGTATGTACTGACCGTACTACTGTATGTATTGTACTGTCCGTGCAGCATAACGAGGCTCAGCCAATTTACTGTACAAGTTCGCACTCTGCGCTGCACTACACGTGTACTGTATACAGGCACAATTGCACAGTAGCACGGCTACCGCACAGCAAACCGGCTACCACCGCAGTAGCGCCGCTATCGCACAGCAGATAGTACTGTAGTACTTACTGTACCACCATATATCTACTTGTCTTCAGGCAGGCGGAGACACAGCATCAACGCCCGCCTCCACCTCCACATCGCCCACACCCGCCACTCCCACTTCCACATCGCCCACACCCGCAGCCGACGCCAGCCCAACCCCCTTGCTCTTCTGCATGGTACCCCAAACGCCACGCAGCCTCATAAGCGCCGGAACATCCTCGATAACCCTGACAGCAACAGACGGCGGCAACAAATCCACAATAGCCGTCGGCGCCTCGGCAGGCACGTGCGGGGCGGCATCCCAGCGGAAGACGCGGCGATGAGTGACCATCCAAAAGTGCTCGCGACTGGTCTTGTTCACATGAGGCGACCGGTTGACACACCAGCGCTTGATATGCTTTGGCGGCGCCGCCACGCCGCCCAGCAGCTGACCGCCGGCGTGCGTCACGGCCGCGCGCGTTCGGCGGATGATGTCCTCGAAGAGGTAGAGCTTCACATCGTTCGTCTGTAGCTTGTAGGTTATGCGTCGGGAGAGGGGACTGAGCGGGTACGGCTTTGCGCCGGAGAGTGGACGTTGGTAGGCGCCGATGGTCATGGCTGCGTTGATCGGAGATGGAGGCGGTCGGCCGTTAGCGGAGCTGCTGCTGCTACTGCAGCGGGCGATCGGGAATAGTTATAGTGTACACGTGGCGGGCGCTGGCAGTCTCTCACATTGGCTCCTGTAGATCCGATCAGCGCCGTTGCGAATGTGTACAGTACAGTACTATACAGTAGTGTACGGTAAAGAACAGTAAGATTATGTTAACAGTGTTAATACACTGGGCGCTCTACACTGGGCGCTCTACGGGTTTCGGCTCTACACTGCTACCCCTTTAGGGTCAATTAATGTAAATAGAGGAATGCCTAATTTATCCAACTTACTTTATCTACACGTGTACATTTCAGATACTGTACCTGCTGCCGGCACAAACACACACACACAAACACACACACACAAACAAACGTAAGCAAACACAAACAAACACAAACAAACACAAACAAACACAACCAAACTAAACATAGATAGATACAGATGTAAACAAGTTTACTTCACATACATAGGTCGGCGTGGCGTGGCGTGGCGTGGCGTGGCGGGGCGTGGCGTGGCGTGGCGTGGCGTGGCGGTGCGGGAAGCTGCCGCTGTGCGCTGCCGCTGTGGCAACACGCTACCCTAAAGGGTAGAGTTCGACACTTTCACAGTCAACTGCCGTGCCCTCTCGATATTATTCTCTACCACTGCACTCGGTGCGCCACCCGTCAGCGGGCCACCACACGTCGACCAGTACCCTATTCCACCATTCCATGTTGCACATTCTGGTTGGCACATCCGCGCCAACCCCTCGCCTCCGCCCTCCCTCCCTCCCCCACCATCATCGCCGATCATCGCCCCCGACCACCTTGTAACCGACCGCCTTGTAACCGACCGCCTTGTAACCGACCGCCCTGTAACATTCTCTGTCAACCCACAGTTTCTGCCCTCAAACCCAACCGCGGACCAGTCCATTGCACATGTAACACTCTTGTAAGAGCCTCCTCTCAAACGTCATCGCTTCTCACGCTATGACAGTAATTTACATGCTACACTACACACCACTGCTACACACACATTACATACATTTCTCCACCTCACCACATCTACCATACCACATCCACCCCTTCCTCTGCATATGTCACCCACCCCCTCCTTCCCACCTCATCCCTGCCTCCCATTCCTCACCGCCCGCCCCGCATGACCTCCCCGCACTCCCCCCAGTCCCCAGGCCGCGGCCGCGTGCGCGTCACCAACTACTTCCGCAACGGCGAGCGCGAGGTCGCCTGTGTCGATCGTACAGAGCTCGGCGAGATAGAGAACAAGCCGCGCAGACGACGCGTCTCTATCGCCTGGGATGACGTCCCGCGTCTCGTCCTCATCGCCGTCACCCCGCACTCACCGCGCGCACTGGCCGCCCTGCCCAAGCTTATTCACTTCCTCTCCACCATGACCGGTATTAATGTCGCTGTGGAGCAAGAGATTGCTAAACATTGCGACTCTCATATTGCCATCGTCAACCGTCCACAACCTTCCTTTGAAAGAAAATCCTCCGCTTCCCTCTCTGGCAAATCCTTCCCAGCGCCCCAATTTACTGATTCCATGGCCGACCTTGCCCTCACCGACAGCGTTATCCACTCCGCCGCAAACGACAGCAGACCCATCTTCGAGGCTGCCGATGTCGACCTTGTCATGTGCCTGGGTGGTGATGGCCTCATACTGCACGTCATTAGTCACCTATTCCCCAAAGCAGTCCCTCCAGTCATACCCTTTAACATGGGCAGCATGGGCTTCCTCACCCCCTTCGACTTTCAAGATCACAAGCAAGACATAGCCGCCGTTCTCAACGGAAAGAACAACAGCGTCACCATGCGCATGAGACTCAAATGCGTCGTAGTCCGCCAGCCGGCACCAGCAGACGCCACCAAATCGCCGTGCATTCACAACTTTGAACATAACATGCTTAACGATGAGGCTGTCGAATGCTCTGTCACAGAGGAACACCACGTCCTAAATGAACTCGTCATTGACAGAGGCCCCGCCCCATACCTCAGCAATCTCGAAGTCCTGTGCGATGACTGCAAGGTTACTCGCGTTCAAGCAGATGGTCTCATCGTGGCCACCCCGACCGGTTCCACTGCCTACTCACTCTCCTCAGGAGGCAGCATGGTCCATCCCAACGTTCCAGCCATTCTCTTCACACCAATATGTCCACATTCGCTGTCCTTCAGGCCCGTCCTCTTCCCCGATCACGTTACTCTGCAAATTAAGGTTCCGCAGGACTCGCGCGCCTCTGCATGGGTTAGCTTTGACGGCAGGCATCGCATGGAGTTGATGAGGGGAGACAAGGTCGTCATCAGTGTATCCGAATGGTCCGTTCCCACGTTCAGCCGTAAAGACACAACGAATGACTGGTTTTCGAGCGTCAGCCAATGTCTGCGATGGAATGAAAGGGTCGTGCAGGGATCCATGGAAACAGAAAATGATTGAAGCGGGTATTATGGCTGTGGCATGCCAGCCTGTATGCCGAATCACGGACGCTTCTTCCTTTCAGAAGAAATGTGTTCATAGAAGAGCGAGCTCTTCTGATGTAAAATATTAGCAACTGTCTCACGGCCTGTTGGCATAGGTACAATCGATGATCCGATAAGCTTACTAGGCCTTGGTATATTTTTTTCTCCTTCTTCTTCCATCGTATTGCACAGCAACGACTACGGCCCAGATTTTAAATCCTTCCTACGTGAGATGTCTTTGAAAGCCTTGGGGCTTCTGGGCGCCCCGTGCGTAGATTCCTCCCTACTCCAAACGTATCCAGACTGATCTACAGCATTCGTTACACTTGGGCTCTCTCTAAGAGATCCCCTCACATATGTGGCCCCTGATTGTCATCTTCTCTGGGAGTAGGCACGTTGCAGAACGATGGTTGAAGCCCAACGGCAGCAAACACTGAGCAGCAAACACTCTGCAGCAAACACTCTGCAGCAAACACTCTTTTCGACAACCATATGTATTCGCGATGACCCCTGTGCACCAAGAGATAAAACTAGAAATGCCATGTGAGTGCCATTCAAGTACGGGGTGCTTTTATACTACAAAGTTGTCAGGGGAGCTTTCTTTTCGGACGGGAATTTGATCACGAAATTACATGTACAGGAGGGCAGCTGAGAACCAGAAATGGAAGTGCAACCTCTCGACTGCCTGCTGGTGTATGCAGCAATTAAGAAAGTAGGCCTCAACGTGACGAGTGTACTGGTCAGTGATACTGTAAGAATAAGAAGTACACGTTGTCCATGCACTTCTCTCTGTTATTCTACCTGATAGTGGAGTTGGGGATTGCGGGTCAGTGCTGATGCATGCTCGAAGTTGAAGCCCCTTCGTGGTGTTTTGGTAATGACAAGTCATAGGGAATGGTCGACTAGCAGAAGCGGATGATCGTTCCATCTAGAACGGCCCGGTACGGGATTCGGGCTACGGCGGCAAAGGACTCGTGTTGGACTGCAAGAACTGAGCTGTGAGTAGGGACTGCGGGGGCAGAGGGAGAAATAGGGACGGGGAGACAGTTGGAATATTAAAGAATAAAATTTGCTCTGCGTCCCCTCCGGAGGGTGCAGCAGTTTTGTCAGATGCCGGTGTAGAAAGACAGGCGGAGTTGAGGCGGCCAAGTTGGGGCCGTCAAGCTGGGGCCGTCAAGCTGGGGCCGTCAAGCTGGGGCCGTCAAGCTGGGGCCGTCAAGCTGGGGCCGTCAAGTTGAGGCCGTCAAGTTGAGGGGGCGTTTGCAGCACAAGGATGATGGATATACAGCCGGGCCAAAAGTGAATGGACGAAAGGGAGCTGAGCAGGGTAAGGAAGGGAGCGGCTGCTGTGCGGGAGTTAGTTTACACGTCGTACCTGGACACAGCTGGGTGGTTTTCCGGTGCAAATTCAGAGGCCTTGCAGGCATTGTCGGATTGGCAGCTTTGTTAATAGCTGCCGAAGTGATGTGATGGGAAGTAGATGGCGGCGGATGAGAAAATGCGGTTGCTACGGAAAAGGAGATTCGGAAATTGTGCTGCTGTGTGCAGGTACACGGGCGGCACATGTAAGTGGAGCAGGAAAGGAAAAAGTGGGATACGTTTGTGACGCATAGAGGATTGTTTTTAGCATGGGGCGGCGGATGCGGAATGAAGCTGAGGGCAATCAAGTTAGCGAGCAGTTGCCGACAATGGGTCGTCAATCGTCAATTGGCTGCAGAGCGTATAGAACTATAGTTCAGCTCTTCCCTACGGGCGTGTATGAGGCATGATGGGCTGTCATGTGTTGCAATTTACTTTACCCTGACAACAGATCTCTCCAACTTTCACTTTCTCATCAGCTTTTTGAAACTTTTAAAATCGTTACAAATATGTACGTTTTTTTGCATGGACTCTCGGGGCGATAAAGTGAATGCAGTTGAAATGGCTCTGTGGCGCACCACCGATCATATGAAATCACACAGCAATGATAGCAAATCATGGCAAATCTTGGATGCAGCCACGCGCTCCACTGGAGAATCTACAGCAGGCATAATATTATTATGAACAAAATAATGCAATTGCCGTATTCGTTCATTGGCCATATCTTCATTTGTCTTAATTGCAACTAAATTTAGCTACGCTTAACGTATCCTACTGTATTCAGCAAGTACAGTAAAGCTTGCATGTGTCCATAAATTAAAATGGCTGATTCATTGTGAATAAGGTTTTCTAGGCATTCAGAAATGTACGTAATTTCAATACATAAAACGGTATCAACTTTCTTAATTTTAAAAAACGAGCAGAGCTCAATTAAGAATATTTGATCAACAGGCGGAAAACATTTGGTTGAGCGTTTGTGATCGGGTTGGCAATTCCGTAAAATGAAAACAGAAGTCCAAATTATACTTGGTTGCAGTTTTGTCCATATTTTACATAATGTAGTAGTTTACGTAACACAATTCCGAACATAAATAGAGCAGAGGTGTCATATTGATTGTCGCACTGCTCAAAGAGCGTAGCAGTGCGGTGTAGGTATGCATTACAGTGTGGTATGTTGGTGGAAGGCGTGTGGTTGCAACTGGGAAAGAGTGACCGTCATTTTCGAGTTTGATAGGAATAATTAATCGTATTAAAATACGGATACTGCATACTGTATATATGTATGGTATGGTAACACTAGGGTAACACTAGGGTATCATACGCCAGGGTATCATACTGTTCGCTAGGGTATCATACGCTAGGGTATCATACGCTAGGGTATGCCATTGGGCGCGTGGCATGATGAAAGGGTTTTGAAATGCGGCGCATGGGGGGCCCAAGGGTGGATAGAGAGGTGGATAGAAAGGTGGATAAAAAATGGAGATAAAAGCAAGTTAAAAAAGAGATCCAGAGCATGTCAACGGGATCAGTTCCTGCGGGGGCAGCGAACATACAGTGCTGTGTTTCCTTTGTTGCTTTTATTGCTCTTATTGCTGTATAGCTCCCAGCTACTGTACACAGCAGTGTATGTGATATATGATGCGGTGCCTCAGTTGCAGTATGTATGACATAGAGGCACTGTAAGTTGCTTTGTCGGCGGATACTATGGCACCCACGTACGCTCAGCACAATGAGCATGTCATGCTCGACAGAGGGCCTGTTGACCGTTGGCTACGTCACCGCATGATGCATCCGCACCGCTTACTTGTCCGTCCCATGGGGCCTGGCATGGCCTGCGGTGCCCAACACTGCAACTACAGTAGCACAGTAGTACAGTAGTACAGTAGTACAGTAGTAAAGTAGTAAAGTAGTACAGTAGTACTGTCGTGAGCAGAGTGCAGCGGGCTTGTCCAAGTCACGGGGTGTGACGTTCATCCATACACTCTGTACGCGCTCTGTACGCGCTCTGTACGCGCTCTGTACGCGCTCTGTACGCCCCTCACCCCATCGCCCGTACCGCATAGCCACTACAAGCCAACAGGCGCCTCCGCCCCTCCACGTCCCTTCGCTCATCCCCGCATCCCTCGGCAGCCATACAGATGCAGGCGGCGTATGATGCCGCCTTTGGAAACAACTCGTACCGCAGATCGCTCACCACCTCCGCGTCCAAGTCATACCCGCCTCCCGTCCCTTGCCCAGCGCAGCCCCCACCTCGCCCCTACCTCGCCCCCCTCCTCCCCCACACCTTCACTCTACCTACCGCCACTCCTCATGCGCCACTGTACCAGCTCAAAATGACTGCCACCCCTGTACCCTCCCTCCGCCGCCTACATTCGCCCCTCCACCTGCGTCACTGCTTCGCGTCATCTCGATTCCCGCTTACTGCTACCCCTTGCTGCCCCTTCTTTCTGCCTCACCTGCTCCAACTGCCTCAGGCCGCTTCCGCTTCCACCTGCTTCTCTATATATTCACTGTGCCGTGCCCTCGCTTGCACTCACCTTCCCTGCCCTACCTCACACCTTCCACTCCCCCACTGCATATGCCCTATTCTTCTTCTCACTCTGCAGCCATGAATCAACACAGCTACCCACATCTTCACATTGACGCCAACACCACTTCCCCCAACCTAACCTTCCCGCAACCACTCACAATCGACGACATGACCCTGCTGCTTACCAATCGCCACATGCTCCCGCTAAACCAAATCCCCAACCAAAACCTCTCCGTAACCCCTGCCTTCTCTCCAAAGCACATCGCCCCCTCCCACCTCTCCTTCGCCCATCCCTACCCCTTCTTCCCCAACATCACCGCCCCCTCTCTCCCTGTGCCCGCCCCCCCGCTCAGCAGGCCCGCCTCCCCTATCTCCAAGAAGTCCTCCCGCACACCCCACCTCCCCGCAGAGAAGAACGCTGCTCGTCGTGCGGAGAAGATCGCCGCAGAGTACGTCGACCCGGGCCGTCATGCCCCTAACCGCTTCAAGTGCGCAGAACCGGGCTGTGAGAAAGCCTTCCTTCGCAGATATAACCTCAAGGTCCACACGAGAAAGCATACCAATGAGACCCCCTATAGCTGCAAGCTTCCTGGCTGTGGCAAGAGGTTCAAGTGGAGGAGCAGTATTGCCCATCATGAAAAGTCCCACGAACGCTTCAGCGAGGTAAATCTCCCCAATGTATCTCAGTCTTTGCCGTTAACCACCATTTCTCTGCCTGATTCTCCACCGTCTCCCGTGACAGACAACGGCTATGAATCGCAGTCGCAGGACAGTTTCAAAACGTCCAATTCACTCTCGATTCCTGAATATGACCTGGATGCGAAGCTTTGCTCTGTTTCATCGCAGTCCTCTTTCGGAACGGAGAAAGATACATACGAAGCAAAAGAGGAAGTGCATACATTTGACGATGGAAACGATACAAAAGTGACAACGCCCGAACAAATATTATTCCTGGAATGTTCTCCGATGGAAGCTGCAATGGACTTCGACTTGCATGAAGATAAATCAGACGAATTAATCCTCGAAGAATTATTTCCTCGAGAGAATTTGATCTGAAGTTGCAACTTCTCTCTGGCTTAGAATAGCGATCATCAAGCTCAACGAACTGTAACAGCATCGACTCGTCCTCCTAACGCTAAGCAATTGTTTATATCAATACCAAAGAAACATATATTTCTTGTTTTGATTCAGCTTCTATTTTTTTTGAACGCTGGGGGTAATGGAATTGTCCCAACTCCTGTTTGTAAATACTGTCAATTGGGCATATGTTCATATTTCTTCTCTGAAGCATGCTCACGCACGCCCATCTGCTTAGTATTTCATAATGTCAGTTAGAAATGAGGACTTCATGAAGTTGGAAGCAGTATATGAATGTAATAGTTATCCTCTGAGTAATGAGTAAGCTTGCGCGTGCTCATTTCGACGAAACGAGTCAACTGGATTGTGTGGCTAGCTCGTGGCTAGCTCGGGGCACACACATGCTGTTTCGATTTGGAAAATTGTTTGGTGATAGCATTTGGGTAGAGGTATTTAGTATGAGGAAATAATTGACAGGCTGTGTCTAATGTCAACAATTATTACTGGTTAGCTGGCTACAATACCGAAGTTTGGCGACTCATAATGCTTCCATAGAAGGCGTATACAGTATAGAGATATACACAGAAATGAGTTAGGTCATTCTTGAACTACAGCTTGAGCAAAAGATGTTGTAGACGCTGTAGATGCGAAGGTGGCAATTTCTACCCCTTCTCATTTTTTTTCATGAGTGTACCAGATTGTACCGGGTATGTGAAAAATGAAAAGCAAATGTAAAGTTTAGCTAGCATTCCATGTAGAGAACCTCTGGAAGGCGCGTTCATACAGCAGTGAAGAAGGGATATGGTTAATCTCTGAGGGCCATGCGGTTCTTGGCTCTCAGAGTTCCGGTCCCGGTTTATCTTGCTATTATTAGCAAGATAAAAAACCGGGGCTGGTGAGGGTGGGAAGCGAACCTTTATGCTAACAGTGAGGCTCAGGCGGCACTGTTCGTATAACAGTGTTAACTGTTACAGTACTGTAGGAAAGTACAGTACTGAATTAATTTCGTACAGGAACCTTCCACAATTCGCCAGGTGTTCAGTTGTACTGTTGTTGAACTGTGATTCGACATTGAACACTGTAAATCACTATGGCTCCCTTCAAACTCGTTGTACTTAGAGCATCTCCAGTGGTTTGGGTTACCAATTTGCAAATTGGTAACCCAGTTACCAAAAATAAAGCGCAACTCCAGGGGCGTTACCAAAACCGTAGAAAAGGGTAGTCAGAAAGCATCGTACTCGACCCTCTCGGAAGAGTCACAATAAATTTTAGGATTTAGAGGGCCAGGTTATGATAGGTATGAGAAGTAGTCATGAAAACTACTGAGAAGTACGATGATAATGAAAGCCTGACAGCACCGTGAGTACTAGTAGAATACTATTGTCAGACTACTTGCACTATAAATTACAAGACCATTTTCTGTCAGCAGTATTGTCAACAGTAGCCTTAATCTATCTAGATCCATCTCTACTAATTTCGAAATCTAGACCTAATGAATTTTCTACAGATAGGATTTTTTAGGGGTCGGAGTCCGAGTGGATTTTGGAAACGCGGCGATGGTGCGGCGATGACGGACGTGGATCCATGGGCTGAGAAGATTGTAGGTCGGCAGCGTAATCTATTTTTTCACTGCGCGTTTACGTGATACCTTCGTTCTACGATCTGACATTCTACCTCACTTTCTTCCATCTTTGCTTATGCAGATCTACGTTCTTCGAGGCGGGCACAAAACACAGCGCAACAATACATCTTCCCAGTCTCTGCGGAGGGGTGGGGGAGCGGTAACACACAACAGTGCATCTACTTGTCTCTGCAGAGGGGTGGTTCAGTTCGAAGGAACGGAAAATCAATAGAAGGGAGGGGATTCTGGGGGTTCTGATATTTACCCTGGATAAGGGATGCATATACTTCGTTTTGCAGCAGAGGAGCGGAGAAAGACGCTTAATCTTTTAGCAACAGCGGTATCCGAAGATTTTTAAATTATTTAAGATAGTTAAAATTGTAACAAAGGGAATAGAAAGCGTAGTGGTCGACAAGAAGGGTCTCAAAACATAAATCGTGGGTCTACCACTGTATTTTCACACTACGTGGATGATGACTCTACATACTCTCTTTCTGTATTCCAGAGGAGGTTCCGGGTGCCCAGAACGTTTTTAAGCGTATCCACGGAGATCTACTGGAGAGATTTTCAATCGACTTTGCACCCAAATTAAGTGCTTCTAAAAAGCCATGACACAGGTCCGAAACAAACCTACTGGCTGATTTAAGGAGGCTGGGTACGGGGCCGTCTTTCGACGATTTGGAAGATTCTCTGAGAATGGGGGAAGAAAGGACCAGGCTGTATTGCAAGAAATTCTGTGAGCGATTGGTCGAGTTTTATGGACCACAGTATCTTAATCGGAGGCGTACTACTCTTTACTTGTCAAGGATTGAACTAAGCTATGCTATGGAAGGGGTTGTGGAATGTGTTGGTTGCGTTTACTCTTGCAAACTTGTTTGGAAACATTGCCTTAAAAGCTGGAAAGGTCAATTTCACAGTCCCAAGAACGGGAAGATGGCAGTTATCTCTGCCGAGGCTTGGTGTAATAGGGATTTTTAAATGTGGCACTGGTTTCCGGGAGGACCTGGGACTAATAACGATCTGACTTTGTTAGATAATTCTCCACTTTTTAATGATATACTAACAGGTCGCTTCAACTTCGAACTAGAACACCCCTATACTATTCGTCAGTTTTCCGAATAGCACAAAATTCCGTATCTCTTTGTGGATGGGATATATCCCTCCTGGCATATTTTTGTAAAGCCTTCCATTGAGCCGCTCCAAATGCCCCCTTGTTACCTCCTTTTCGATGTTTTCAGCCTTCTGGCGCTTGACTCCAATGGGAAGCCGCAAAATTTTGGCTTTGGGGCCGATATGTATCGCACCTGAACATATGTGTCGCTGCTACCCCCTTTTGTCTATCTCTACTTCTTCCTCTATTAAATCTTCCGAATTAGTCCCACTACGATAACGTTGTACCGCTGTGGACGTTCTAGAATAGACCTGCGAGAACTTCGGCTGGATTTCAAGATAGTTAGCTGTTTCAATAAACTTGAACTCCGTGGCAAAGCTGAAATTACCTTCCTTATCACGTGTCACTGCCTTCTTCCTCTAAATTTTCATTATTATCTCCTCAATATCGTCCGGCCCCAACCCAGAATTTTGCTGCGATTTCACACAACTGACAGCGGCCAGGTTCTTTTGGCTCCGGTGATGGAGGCGGGACCATTGCGTTTTCAACGCACTGGAAGTACACAGAAGCCCTTTCTTCCTGCAGGCATCTGCTTTTCCGCCCCAGAAACCGTCTGCGTTCTGCTCGCTAATCATTGCGCTCCGTTCAACCCATGCCTTGGCGAGTGTCATTGCATCTTTGGTTGAGAATCCCTTGCCCCGTCTCAGCCCGCTAGAAGCCCCTCCCCCTCCACCTTCCCGTGCACAGGGTACCCTTTTCGCCCTTCGATGCTTCTGTGGACGGTCCCATTCTTCTCCTGTAGACTCATCTTCTGCAGGAGAAATTTCATAGTCTTCCTCCGCCATGAAAAGCGCTCCCTCGCCATTGCTCGCTGCTGATCCAGGTAGAAATAGAAAGTTAGTTGTAGAAACAAATAAAGGAAAGACAACCCAGACTCCGAAAGTTAGTTGAAGATCGCTGCTCGTGCTCGCGTTGATAGAATCGTGCGATCTGAAAAATCTGCTGAAAACAATACATATCCATCCGCAGTAGAAAGCATCATATCTAAAAAAACTGTTCATCTGTTCATCCATACACGTGTGGTGCGCCAACTCTGGTGCTGTACACGTTTTACAAATTTGGCGCGCGGACCACAGTGCTGTACACGTGGGGTACATCCCAAACTTTTGCAACACCGGCCGCTGCGGCCGGGGGGGCGGCAAGACTCTT
>JAUBNZ010001228.1:0-12253 GCA_032355485.1 Bonnemaisonia californica | reverse complement strand
TCTGGTCTCCCACACACCGAGTGTTCACCCCCGACTGGACACCATCTGGAGGAGTCGCTTTACCGCCCCGACCGTCTACCGGAAGACTAGGGATTTCTGCTGCCTCACTTGGCCTCCAGGAGTGAGTAGTACGACACGAACTAGCTCCAACATACGCCTTAATGTTAGAGAGTCGCTGGCACTCTCCCTATTTATATCAACATATAACACATGTTGATCGAATGATCTTCTTCCATATCATCGATTCCACAATGAGGTTAGAATGCTGACAGTAGGAGAGTTCTAAATTTCAATGGCTTATTCTCCATGACACGTTTGCCCACATTTGCACCCTTCCAATGATGAAACAGTTCCCCTTCTATACCTCCAAGTAATCTGTTCCCATATGCATACATTAAACCCAATGATACTTCATTGAAATCGTCTATAACTGTCTTGCTGTCCATTGCATTCAGAGAATCCGCGAAGTTCTCACGGCTTCTGCACTGTGTCGAAGGGGAATTCCATTCATACCCCCGGTTACTACTTCCAGGACAATTCCCTTTGTCATTTTCAAAATATTTAGCCTTTCGCTTGCGATTGGAACCTTGTACTAATGAACCGTTCACCTAAGGCATCTGTTTCCCGTCTGCTTTCACAGAATACATACGTAATATGTCCCAGTTGTCGAACTGCCAACTCAGCAACACTGTCTCGTCCATCTTTCCTGCCGCTGACCATGCGCCTCTCGTAGATTTTTCCCTGTCAGCCATAAGCTTTAACCTATACGATTCTGTAACTTTGTAAGACAAAGTTACACCCAGAGCGTTCATAAGACTTGAGAAAGAAGTTTAAAGCTCTATAATTCCACTTATAGATAGACATACAATGATTGGCCCTGCAACACTTCGCGACGTGCAAAACACCCTATGTTCTATTACTTGAAGTGCTCTCAAACACAGAAGCAGGTCCGCTCTGGGATACGCTGATTCTGCATCATTGAGGCAATCCTCAATTGATGGTTTCGGCATTACTTCACGCACATTTTAAACAGGGAACATATGCTCTAACTGATTGTTTGATGTAGAGGCAGCTATCCGGAGGGAATATTTTCGTGACCTCGACAACTGTAGCAGTACAGAATAAACTCATAACTCAGAAGGAATAGAGCAGATCTCCGTCGTGAGCGACCATTCCCCTCTCCAATACCTGGATTTGTTTGTTGTTTCTAAATTTATCCTCCACCACATCTCGGAGCTTCATTCGCTTGGTGATTCCCAATTCCGGCAACGGTTCACCAGAACAACGACACGATGCAGATAATACGTAGTTGATTCTCTCGTTCTTGACGTAACACCTACCGTTAACAGATAGCTTCCCAAGATTGATACCGCAACCTGCTAACACATGCTTGAGAGATTTCTCAATTGTTCTGGGTCCCTCTGGAAAGCTGACTTGTCGTCACAGGCAAGAAGAAAACGTTCCCGGCATTGAATCAACTTCTGAAACTGCAGAAGTCGAATAGATAGCTGCAATGGAAAAGGTAGTACACGTGAATCTCTTAGAATCTGAGCTGAATCAGAAATCCTCATATTTTCCCCACTATGGCCTGTACCTTTCGTCCCCGTGGTCTACAAGGCAAATTTGATACAAATAACGAGGCATCGATCCACAACACCATTAATAAAATTAAGCAATGCCCTGGGAGCACTTCCGCTTCTTCCCTGACTTAATGTGTATAAACACTGAGGGAAACCATATTTCCCAGTGACTTCTCTCGCATTTAGGGCGCCACGGCTTTGCTGAACAACAAAATCCCCGAAGTTAGCGAAACTTTCCAATTCTTGAAGCATTTCATTTGAAATATCAGGAAAACGTCGGAGACGATTACCTCCGTTCTCACATCCATTACCGGAGAACGCGCATCTTCCGTTCAAAGTGCCGTTCAAATAACTATGACAAAGCTTGGCCTTTTCTTGGCGTACTTGCTGAAGTTGTGGTGCACATAACGTAGATTGTATTCTGCTGGATGATTCAGTAACTTCACGGCATCTCGTTCTGACATTTTTGACAACCTGCAGAATTCTGATACGAAGCTCTGTGGTGCAGCCTCGTTTCCTAGAACAATACTAAACAGATCCCAGTCTCGAGTAGGATTCCTAACAGCTGATTTCGCTAATTTATCAGCAGTACAATCTTCAGAAGCACTTTTTCTGTCGGATCGTAACCTCAAACATACGAAACAATTCTTCGAAATTATAAGGTTGGCAACGTCGTCGAGTGCATGCCTGCAGCGGCTTTTCTAGGCCTGCAATGCACGACGTGCAGATGTTTCGCCATACTTATGTGGATTACAAAACACCCTCCACTCGCCCTTCTGGCTTGGACAGTATCTGCACAATGTAATGTTCTCTTCTGCTTGTCCGTTTAGTACTACAAAAGGGTTTAAAAAGTCTCCAGTATCCACACACTCAAGACTATGTATCTGCGTACTGTCCAGACAAACGGTTGCACCATTGTTTTCAATGCTTATAGTTGGACAAGCGAAGCATGGAACGGTTGTATTCTCGCTTTCAAGAAAAAATGGGTCCGCTACCACCTCATCTCGGACTTGTGCAACCTCCATTATTCCACCATTTCTTTTGATACTGGCAGATATCCTTCTTAACTCCCTTGCAATGCGTTCTATTGGGATGGAGATTACGCCGCAAGATTTTCCGCTGAAAATGTACGCAGTGACTGACCGTCGACCTCGCGCAGAAACCAAACAGCCCTGGTACAACCATACCCCTCGATTTTCACCACACTCCCAAAGTATGAGATTGCTAAAAATACCGTATCATAAGTACGGTTTTGCACAAAACTTGGGTAACACCTCGGAGCCCCAACTGGGTCCATTTCTACACGTGTCGAAAGCAAAAAAATGAATTGTGAATTAAAATAGGTTCAATCCGAGGCCGACCAGACGCCGACGACCTGGTGGTGACACCTTCGCAGAGCCACAGATCGACTCCATCGCAACCTCGCCAGACGGAAACCTTCTCACCCCCTTCTTCCCCGTTTCCTGCGTGCCCTAAGTCATTGCAATCCGACCGAACGGGTGCCCCTTTAGTGATTTGGGTGGATCCCGAGTGATTGTCCAAGTTTCCCGGCAACAATTTTAACGTTCCCCTGGCCTGTCAGAACGACGAAACTAATTTTCGCGGCGAAAAAACAGCGGAAGCGGAGCTATCTGAACTACAATCATCCTTATCCTGGGTCAGAGAAGGAAATATCACTCTAAAACAAGCCTCAGTGGATATTAATCGCCGCCTTCAGCCTCAATGTTTTTCCAAGTCTGCTCTACATCGATGGTCCCATAGGCCTATTCCATCAATCCCAAAAGGGAAAAAAGGTTTCTCTCTGACACGTTCACAGTTTCCGACTCATATGACCCTTTCAGAGCGAGAGGAAGATTCTCTGATTGCTTAAGTCAAAATCGAAGCTGGGAACTAAATCTTATCTAGGGCTTTTTGATCTTCAAGCTCTCGCACAAGATCTGGCGCAAAAAGCCGTCGGGGAAAAAGATGGAAGATTGAAAACCAAGGCTTATAAATTTTCAAAGGGATGGGCGAAAGAATTTGTTAGTAGACATCGGTTGGAGCTGAGAGCACATCTGACCCGCCCTTTTAAACAAGTCCGTATCATGGCTTTTAACTGTTCTACAATTTGCGACTTTTTTGCGCTATTACAAATCTTGTATGAGACGTATCATGTTCACTATCCATTGCAAATTTTTAATCTTGATGAGACGGTGTTCAGCTCTGGAAAAGCTTTGACTGGAAAGCCTAAGCACAGAGCTATTACAAATACTTGGAGTATGGCCACATGGGCGAAAGTTGACTTCAATTATAACTAGCGTATTACTCTTCTGGCATGTGTGAATGCCTTTGGGGAGTAGTTCTGTTCTTTTGCTGTTCTGAAAGGGGTCAGGGAGCCACATTCTACTTTATTAAGTGTTCCAACACCAATCCGAATATGCGTTCATAAGGACTAGGTCTGCTTTTAGAGGAAGGAGTTGGGTAGTGTGCATACAAAGGTTTTTAAGAATTGGGTGTCTATATTCGTATCTAAAATCCGAGGGAAGTACAGTTTGACGATTGGCTTGTTGTGTTTTATGATGGTGCTCTTTCACACATGACTGCTGCTGTCATTGACACATTTCGAAAGCATAAGGTGGCAGTAGTTGCTCTGCCGGCCCATAAAAGCGATACAATGCAACCACTTAATGTTTCCGTATTTGGACCACTGAAACATTACAATAATATGTTTATAAGCGAAAAAGGAAAATCCCAAGCTTCATCTTTCGGGAGGAGAGGGAAGATGGGCCTGAAAGAGATTACAGAGTCAATAATCAGAGGATTTAATGCCTCACTAAAAAAGGCGAATATACAGAGCGATTTTCAACCGACTGGTTTGCGGCCGCTTGATATTAGGTCGAAATTTCCAATGGGCATTCGTCGAACAGAAACTGATGAAACACTTGTGAAAGTAGAAGAAGTTGTTAGAACGAAGGTCGAAATGGTGGTAGAATTCAAGAGCTTAGGATTGAATGATCCTGATGTTAAAGCAGGTTCTATTGATATTACTAGGGGTATAGAGTTAAGTAGGAAAGATGTAGTTGATCTAATTAGAGTTAGATAGGGAAACAGGTGGGAACATGCACAGGAGAAGGAATGTATGGAAGATCACAGGCGGGCTGAAGAGACGGCATCCGAAGAGAAGAAAAGAAATGTTTTTGAGAGGATACAGCACTCTAAAGCTGTCCACCTGACAGACAGGCATGGGACACAGTTTATTATGCCCCGTAAATTTTTAAAGAGCGCAGACTGGAGATTCGATGTCTCATTTTCAAACTTCATCTAGAAGCCGTAGCCTCGAGAAGGAGTTTAGATTGAAATAAATCTTAGTGGTAAAGAAGTAGTTCATTATCACCTTCTGTTTGTGTAGCAAAATCTCTCCTATGAACGTTCGGAATTAATCTGTTCTTCTTAATCAGAAGATACTAAAACAACTTTACAGAATGAGATACAGTGCGTGCGGTCTCTTCTAGCTCAAGATATTCTAGCATCTTCTGAATATATGTAACGGGACCACCAATTGACAGATTATTTTGGAACTACTAAAACATCGACTCTCGTCCAGCAGCAATGTTATAAGCAGTAGTATTCGCCTAGGAAAGTGGCACCCCCCATTTCCTTTCAATACATGCTGTAGGAACTATACTAACTACTACACCTTCAGGAGATGCTAACCACATGATAGCAGTGCTAGTCATCCCACCCTTTTCAAATCGATATTCCGACTGCACTGCTGGATTTGGTATTCTAGCATCCTTGCATGCTCACATTTTGCTCATCGCATCCATGGCAGAGGACAGCACATTACTGCACTGCCGTATTTGTAATGCCCTAGTATCATTAACCATAAGAAAGCGCCTCAAATTTTTAAGCCGCAGCTGCCTATACGTTTGTACTTCCTGCAGTAAAGTTGATTTCTGCAGTGCCCTCCAAAGCAAATACCAGTCTTTGGCAGCATCATACGCTAACGGGATCGCTGGCAGTGACGCTGCAATACATGAATGTTGCGCGGGCTCGGGACGGCGACGCACTTCCGGCGCAAACTGGGGAATCAAGGAACACAGTGTGGAAGGTGACCGCGAGCTCTGTGCAAACTTCAGCTTCAAAATGAGCGCAGTTGCCACAACTGCAGCATTCACGTGAGACCTAACCGACCAGGGGATCGTCCTCGTGCTCATACTCAAAATATTTAAAATACTATTCTTTGATAGGGCCAACTTCTGAGGCCCAATTTTCAGGCTGCAAAACCATGGACCCAGTGGGGGCTCCCGCAGTGTTACGGATCACCGACTGTTGATATCTGTTCTTTTATACTACTGCAGTGTCATCAAACGTAAGTGATAAAAACATGGGGTGTCTTATACTTTGTTCCACCACTGTTACAGTACAGTATGTTCTTCATCATCAGCTAGAACAAAAGTGTATACGTACGCAAAAATTAAACATATACTCACGATGACGGAGAGATTCGAACTCTCGCTCCCAAAGGAAATGGATCTCCACGTTTGATAGCAGTCCATCGCCTTAACCACTCGGCCACGTCATCTGCTGCACTTGCTAAAGTTGTACACCATGTTGATCCCTGAACACGTGTGGTGTGAGCTTGAGATCTCTACTGCATGCTGCTGACATTTCCGGAACAAGGTACTGTAATTCACAGTACCAACGTTTCGGATTGGCTTGGAGTACGAAGATCCAGAATCTTTCACATTGCTTTACAATACACCTGCAACAAAATCCTGTATGTGCAGTTACTGGAAGGCTAAAGAAGGAAGATTGGTACTGTTTTGCAACGGTGTCGGCTTGGTAACCGAAGGGAAACCGGAGGGATTGGCTTAGGAAGTCTGGTAACCTACAGTACAGTTTCTGCAATGCATACAGTATCCAGTTTGCCTGGCGACAGTGTGTTTTTCGTATAAAAAAACCGAAGGCCCGTACAGCAGAGAGAGAGATGACTACAATGTGATTCAAAAAACATAGGATTGAGAGAATAAATCTTCCCATGCGGGGATTGAACCCGCGATCTTCCCGGTGAAAGCGGGACATCCTAACCACTAGACCAATGGGAATCGAGCTCCTCTCTTGATATAGCCTTCGATAAAACTTCAATCAAATATCACTGCAAGTGATGTACTGAAAATGCGAAGGTTCCGGCCTGCACAAGAGTCCGTCACGAAAAAAAGTATGCACTTCGATTCATTGGCCCACATGGTGTGCGCTATAACAACATGGAAAGCCGGTGATGAACTTAAACTTCCATTGGCTGATTTTCCAATGGCTATGACAAACTGCACAGGGAGATAGTTACATATCTCGCCCATCGCTATATCCTGCCAATGCACCGCTCGCTAGCCCACACCAGCCCGTATGATGCTCATAGCACGCATCCCTATTGTAACGCCATGGGCAGCTTCACATTGCAAACAATCAAACGAGTGCGCATCACTTGAATTATTCCACAGCATCATGCGATCAGCTTGACCCCCAGCTGCGCAGTCACATGATCCCAACCATCCGTATATCCTCACCAGATAAACACCGCAACCCCCTCTCGATCCGCCGTTCAAACCCACCGCATCAAAATGTCCCCAACACCTCTTCTCCTCCTCCTCCTCTTCCTCGCCTCCGCCACCGCCTCCGCCACCGCCTCCTCCCTCCCGCCGCCCTGCACGCAGTCGCCAGAGACCGGCCCCTGCCGCGCAGCCTTCACGCGCTACTTCTTCAACCCCGACACCCAGGTACGTCGCCCAGCCATCACGCCCATCTCGCCCCCCGCGTTCACGAGCTAACACGTCCCCAGCTATGCCAATCGTTCATATGGGGCGGCTGCGCGGGTAACGTCCCGTTCGAAACCCGTCGCGCCTGTCGACGCGCTCGGTGTGCACGCGCGGCCTGCAGCCTGCAGCCTGTACGTGGGCCCTGCCGAAGGGGCATGCGGGTCTTTTTCTTCGACGCAGTGCAACAGGTATGTTTTTGTGAGTTGAGTTGGGTTTGGGCCATGGGTTGATATGCGTGCTGACGATATGTATGTATGTGTATTGTGTAGAGATGCCGCAGGTTCTTCCGTGGCGGTTGTGGCGGTAGAGTGCCGTTCGTAAGCCGCGCTGCGTGTAGGATGGCGAAGTGTGGTATGAACGTGCCCGTGGGTGGTTCTGATGGGATGGATGATGCTGATGATGCTGGTGATTCTGATGCTCATGGTGGCAGCACGAGGGGAAGGGATTAGCGCGTGGGTATCGTGTAGAGCCATGGCCCGGGACGTCGGGAGACCTTGGGCCTGTGGTGCCATTGCAAGCTTTGCAACGTTTGTTAGCGTGAATGCCGAGGAGATTTGATGCAGCTGTTCGTCCACAAGTCAAACAGGACAAGGAGTAGGCCGCACTCTGTAACATTATTCAGAGTCTGAACTTGATTCACAGTGAGCCGTGCGTTCTAATTTCAAAATTAGGAACATCTCGCGTGTGCAGTGTAGTATGATAGCACGTTCTGTACAGTACACGTGTAGCTGTAAATTTGAGTCATCGGCTGATCTTGTGCTGGAAGTGGAGGTACATGTCATGCAATTTGTACAACAGGGCTGAATGGTGAAGCGCCAGCGACTGTAGCTGGCAGTAGAGTGCAAAGATGAGCTTCTCCTGAGAAGTTCATCCGGAACTGCCTGTCGCAACTGATGCAAGATGAGCTTCTGACGAGAAGCTCGTCCTGCACCAGTGGCAACAAGTAATCGTCACGGTAGCTATTTGCCTCTCTTGAATCTCGGAAAAGCACCACTCGTAGTTTTACGTCCGTACGCTCTCCTCTGAAGTGAACCTTTAAGTGTATCATTCCACGAGGCTTACCAACTCTGCGAGCATTCCCTGGCATTCCAGGTGATATCAAACCAAGCAGGTCATTCTGACAGGTAAGCAAGTATGCATAGCAATGGTAATGTTGTCGGATACCCCCGATCTGCGCTTTGAACTTAACAGAAGAGACCAGTCGGTATAGATATTGAAGGAGTCCTGCGTTAAACATTAATTCAAGTACAGCAACAAGATGCACGTAGGCCGCAGTGTAAAAACATCGGCCAGTATTAAACAGCGGAATTCTTGGATTGCAGTAGGCAATGTAGTGGGAACAGATCAGTCCAAGTTTACTATAAGCCCCAAAAAGACCTTGAAGGCATCTAGCCGCTCGACTTGGGGCTCCCGGAAACTGAATTGAGGGGGGACGGGGATTATTTATTGTAAAGCGCTAGAGTAAGTTAGTGTAGCTACCCGGGTAACCTTCAACGCTAGAGAAAGCCCACAACGGTCGGTTAAATTTCGTTATTATTATTAAATGCTGAATTAATGATAGAAAATGTCGTGAAGAGGGCGACGAAGGGCCCCTTCGAGATGCTGGAACCCCTCCATTTACGTTTTGTGTACACAGTGTGTATGCTTATGAAGATATAACGGGAAGTAGGGTGTGGCGACTCTGGTACAGTACAGCCACACGTGTCATTACCCTCCATTTACGTTTTGTGTGCACAGTGTGTATGCTTATGAAGATATAACGGGAAGTAGGGTGTGGCGACTCTGGTACTGTACAGCCACCACACGTGTCATTAGGCCGCAGTAGTCACTACTTAACTACGAGCTTCGATCGTCATCAGCGGCCTTCCGACTCCCCCAAGTCTAATTCTCTCCCTCCACACCCGCCCGCATGCCCACTGTCAATGGCCCTTCAGGCCTGGTTGCTCTTCACAAGTCTATCTCTCTCTTCTGTGGTCCTTGGGACCTGGAGTATTTCTCAGTTATCTTTCTCGATTAAAATTTACAGATATCCTTAGCCAAATAAATGCACACTTGAATCTTCATGATAATGTATACAGGATCAGTAAGAAGTAACCGAGTAGCCTCAATAGACGGTTTTGGTAATTCAGAATTTTGTAAAGTTCGATCTATATGATACCGGTACACGTGTGGGTATGGCGGGCAAAACGTATTTTTTGGCATACTCTTTGATACCTTTGGTGAGTACAAAGAGCAGGGACCTAATAATCATGCAATAAATTATACTTCTGGCGCATGCAACCCCCAGCCAAAAGAACGGCGACCGACCCCGCCTGAAAGCTACTGACTCTACTCAAATTCCCCCACCCATAGCAATACGGATCCGCGATTCCATCGCTTCTCGGCAACACCAACGCTCAGTTCAAGGTCTCAGCCTCACTCTGCGCAGCCGCAGCGCAGACTCCACCATCCTCCTTCCCATTTTTTCTTGCAGACTGAGCAGTACGCCACACACGAGCAGGCCCTCTTGCGCGCGCAATGCAAGTGTTCTACGATTTAGGTTCTCATTGGATGCTATCGACGACAAACAGTGCCTAGAGCGCTTCCGATTCACTAAACTGGACTTGTTGCCCATATTCCGCCATCTGAATAGGTCAAATACAAAAAATGTTACGAGGCGCCGCCGCTATTCTACAAACGCACTCGAGTCATTCTGCATTTCTAAGCGCCGCCTTTGAACTCCCTGGAGATGGTATGACGAAGAAAATGAGATCGGACGCCACTCTGCAGCACTGAGCGAAATATTTTACGAGTGCCTTGAATACGCCTACGAATGGTTTGAAGGGCCGCTCTGTACTTTCCGTGCAGAATTCATCCAAAAGCGTGCCGCACAGTATGTACCTGCTATCCACCGTACCAGGGAACCTCTCGACCGATGTGTCGGGTTTATAGATGGGACTAACCCGTACATCGCCAAGCCCCGCGGCGTCACGCAACGCGCGACCTACAACGGACATAAAAGGCGCAACGGTTTAAAATCCCAGCCCTTCAGCCTTCCAGACGGCCTGATTATGCACTTGTACAGACCGCTGGAAGATCGGCGCAATGATATGACGCTTTTTTGTCGCTCAGGAATTTATTTGAATCTGGCAAGCTCAATGCATATACAGGGCGTGCAGTACTACCTGTACGGGGACCCCGCCTACGTTCTGAGACCATAATTTCAGGTGGGATTCAAAGGGGTGGTGTTCACTGAGGAACAGAAGGAGTTAGATAGGCAAATGTCTAGAGTGAAGATTGCGGTGGAATGGAGATTTAAGGACGATAAGAAGTATTTTGCTAGAATGTAATTTCCTAGAAAGCTGTGCCTTGGAAACACTCCTGCAGGTCTCATGTACCTTGTCACTACCATGCTCTGGAACATTCGGGCCTGCTTATAAAAGTCTCAAAGCTCGACCTTCTTCGCCTGCGACCCGCCAACCTTAGACGAATACCTTGCCGCGTAACCTGAGCTCACATATAATTAACTACAAATTAAGATTAAACCTAACGTTACTAAATTGATAAACCACTTATTAACCTTAATATAATATATTATGTGCAATAGGAGGAGTTCTTATGGCAAAACCCTGACCATAGGTGTTGTCGAAATCTCAGACCAGACGTCTTCACTCGGCGCCCTTCGCTACTGCCCAAGATTCTGGAGGAGGCCAACAATCTTGGATTGTATCTCCAAGCTGAACCTACTTTCTTGAGATGTGCCCCCTAACGCTCCCTGGTGGCCTCCGGGAGATTTTACTAGAGCTCCCTATAGGCTGCTAGGCGTTTGTCCTCCACTTCAAGTCTTGTAAGATCGTTGGTGCTGCGCTCGTGCGCAATCTGCCTCTCAAAATCTAATCTGCTCTCTTCGAGCCGAGCCTGTTGTCCTCCCGCTCGTCCTGCTTTTCGGGAATGCGCATCCGGTGTGCCTCTGCCCTCTGCCGCTTCCAGGGCGCCAATAGCCCTCTCAATCTCATTGCCCCCACCCGTCGCGGCTTTTTGGCTGACGGCGCACGGCTCACTTCGCACTCATCCTCCGCCACCTGATCTCCCTCGCTCTCCCCAGCTGATCCTGACCGCGAACTAGAAGCTTGTGTACCCCTACCGGTCATCGAGGTTGCACGAACGGACTCGCCGGCCTCCGCCAGACGTTTCTCCTTATACTTCACATCGGTCCTCGCGGCCGCTTTCTCGGTCTTTGGATCTTCAACATCTGTCTTGATGCCCTCTATGAGGTGTTAGTACTCATTGAAGCCATCCCCACCACCCGAATTCAACGCGCGCTCCCTGCCCGCGCGGCGCCACTGCGAAAGAAGCAACTTAAAAACAGTCTCGGCAGTGCTTGCTGTCGGTCTTCCACGGAATCAATTCAGTACCGTTGAGCGCATTGGAGACATCTGAAAAGAGCAATAGCCTCTCCCAGTGCTCTGGAAGATGGGCACCATTGGCTTGAGCCTCTTTAAGCAAGTAAAGGTCCAATTCTTTCGTAAACGTGCGGCGCGGGACAACGGAAGCTCGTGAAGATATGGGTTGCGGAAGTGGCGGGTGAAGTACTTACAGAAAAGTGCCTGAGCACCCTCCGGTTACAATTGTCCCTAGTAGCCGGTAGCGGTGGGCCGGTAGAGAGAAGTATATCTATCGCTTCCAGGTCTCAGGCGTCCTGAGGTAGCTGCTCTCCGCCCTGCCTTTCCTGCAGAGGAAAGGTAGGGTGTCGAGGTAGTGGACTGCCAGAAATCGTCCAATGCCCTGCCTTTCCCTAGGGGGAAGGTAGGCTGCTTGGGGTTCCTGTGCTCGTCTATGGAAGTGGTCGTGCAAGGGGAAGGGGGGGGGGAGAGACGGACAGAAGCTAACGACGTAACA
>JAUBNZ010001227.1:0-12258 GCA_032355485.1 Bonnemaisonia californica | reverse complement strand
GCTCCCCCCCCCCCCCCCCCCCTTTGCCAGCACCCAACATCCGCAACCGCTGGAAACAAAGTCCCTCCCCGCAGCGCCCTCGTCACCCGCCACGTCAAATGCGCCCGCAGTCGCATAACCTCGCAGCCCAACCCATTCAATAACCATGCAGTCACCCGCGGACCCCGCGCCCGCTCTCTTCGACGCCGCAAGGCCGCTGGCCTCCAAGGGCACAAAGGTGGACGTCCGTCTGGCCTGCCGCGACCTCGTCAGCGTGGACGGGCTCCCGCCGCCGACCTTCGCGGTGGTCTACGGCCGGACGCCGGGGAAGTCCGACTGGGCGGAGCTGTCGCGTTCGGAAACCGTCAACCGGAATGCAAACCCGCACTATAGCCGCATCTTCCAGATGGAGTACCGCTTCGAGCTGTACCAAGAGCTGCGCGTCGTTGTGTTTGAGCGCAGTACGCAGAACGACAATCTGCAGCAGCAGACGCTTATTGGAGCTGCGGATTGTACACTGGGGAAGATTGTGTCGGCGAGGGGGGCCATGCTGGAGATTGCACTGGTTAATGTCACCAAACGGGGCGCGGGTGTTGGGACTGTTCTTCTGTCGGCTGAGGAGATTATATCGGCGAAGAAGCTTGTGACGCTGGAGATCTCCGTTGCGAACCTTATGAACGAGGAGCAGAGGGATGAACAGAACGCATATCTCCGCTCTTTAAAACGAAAGCTAGACGCGCCCATTGAAAAACCCTCCCTCCAGCGAAGAGGCGCCGCTGCCCTAATTAACCGCTTCCGGAAGGAGGAGAAGCAGCCACTGGTCGTGCCGGCGCATATGGAAAACGTGGTGCAGAAGCAAGTCGAGGTGAAGGAAGCCGTGCAGCAGGAGATCCAACAGATAGAAACCGCCCCGCCCCCGTTCGTCCCCTTCCTCACCATTCTGCGCGCTCCGAAAAGCGCAACCGCCGCTCTGGACTGGTACGCGCCGGACATTCCGTGGGAGGAGGTGTACAAGTCCACCCACATTAAGGACTACGTCGACCTGGTGCAGGGCGTCAAGCTGGAGCCCTTCACCGTCTCCGAGTACGATTTGACCGAAGGGGATGAGACGCGTCTTTTGAAAATCGCAGTCATTCGCTCGCATCCCGGGGAGTCCGGCACCATCATTGGCCAGTTTGTCACCCAGTTCCCCGCCCTGCGGACCACTAGTAACAACGCCCGCGACCCTGTCATCAGATTGCAGCCAACCGGTGTTCTCACGCTGCACAGCTACAAGGAAGAGGTCCAGCCGTCGTTCATCGAATACATCCGGGGTGGCTGGTGCGACTTCGGTCTCGTGTGCGCCATTGACTTCACGTCTTCAAACGGCGACCCGCGGCAGCCGGGGACGCGCCACTTCAATCCGGGGCCTCTATCCGGCCCCGTCCCGCCCAACGAGTACGAAGCGGCCATGCGCACGGTTGCGAACATGCTCTCCAGCTACTCCTCCGACGCGAGAATCCCGGCGTACGGCTTCGGCGCCAACCTCCCGCCGACGTACAATGTCTCCCACTGCTTCCCGGTCACCGAGTCGGAGCTGGGGGATCCGTTCTGCAACGGCGTGGACGGGCTGATCCAGGCGTACAAATCCTCCCTGAATCGCATCCAGCTGTACGGGCCGACGATATTTTCAGAGGTTCTGCGAACCGTTGGCGTGATTGTGTCGCGACGGACGGAGGCGGCTGTGCGCGCTGGGAATAATAGTCTGGCGTATACTGTGCTGCTGATCTTGACTGATGGGGTTATTAGCGACTACGAGGCTACGACTGCCGAGCTGATTAAGCTCAGCGCATTGCCGATTTCAGTAGTGATTATTGGCGTGGGGAACGAAGACTTCGGTAAGATGCATGCTCTGGATAGCTCGAATGGATTGCTGCGTCGAGGTACAGAGTACGCCATGAGGGAATTTGTGCAGTTTGTGCCGTATCAAGAGTTCAAGGGCGACCTTTCCGTCATGGCCGAACGCGTGCTGGGCGGAATCCCTGATCAGGTTCTCAGTTACATTACAAAAGTTCGGGGAGATACTGCACCCACACGTTAGGTCGTAGAGTTTAGTCAGAAGGTCTCAGAAGGTCTTATGTAAAAAAGAAATTCGTCATTGTGCTGCTGTATTAGTGTGTATGTCAAGGAGTGCTTCCAGCAAGCATGTCAGAGATCTGTCGACTGTTGCAGTGCGGCCATGCCGGAGGGACTCCAGGAACGCCATGCTGTCATTGGAGATGATGCAGACTAGCGATGAAGGCAGGTTGCCTGTGAGGATCAGCTGGTAACGAGACGTAACACTGTATCGGGTGCTCTGTAGCTTTGCTGTGAACGATCTTATGGTTGATATGCTCAAATGTGCTACCAATCACAGCGCATCTATTCAGACATAGTGATATCTTCGACTTCTGAGTACGGCACTTGAGGCGCCCTCCTCCTCCTCCTTCCCTTTCCAAGCTTGTTCAGTTCAATTCTCCTCAAGCGCTTGTACTCTCCATACTTGTCCATGTCCCACAAGTCTTCCGCAACATACTTGGCCTTGTCCTCCTCTGTTATATCCGCCCAGGCCTTCGGAGACTTGCCCATGTTCTTCTGAATCAAATACAGCTTGTCGTCATATGAGTACTCAAGCTTCCTGATCTTGTAGGAAACCAACCAATTCAAGTGCCACATTAGCATCTTGGTCCCTTGTCCCGGTAGGGCGATAAGCCTAAAGATAATAAGGTTACGCCAGTTGGGCTCATCAAGTCCAACAACGTCGAGATTGATCATCGCCTCTGCTTCCTCCTTCGTGGCGGCCTGCTTCGACTTGAGAAGCCTCGAAACCTCACGCTGGAACTCCTGAGACTCCTTCAGACGACGAAGGGTCTGCTTGTACGAATGGTTCATGTTGAGCCAGTGAACCAGAGTGATAATCCCCATAATGCCAGTAATGACAAGCAGCACATTTGACTTGGGAGCATACACGTCCTTCGCGTTGTCCATAAGATACTGCCAGTACTTGCTAGGGTTATCGAGGAAATCATCGTAGGTGGTGCGCTTGGCATCGTCAGTCAACGCCTCGTACGCTGTACCAATCTTACGGAACTCCTCCACGGCTCCTTCGACGCCGAGACGCTTGTCAGGATGCTTCTCCATTGATAAGCGGCGGTACGCACGCCGAATGTCTGCCTTGGTTGCATTTCGCTGCACGCCCAATAGTTCGTAGCAGTTATCATCGCCGCAGTGAAGTGCAGTTGCCTGGCAGGTGAACACCGAGAGCACGACGACTACTGCCAGTACAGAAGAAAAGTCCAATCGAGTCATTATGGTTGTTCAACTCAAGTAGATTCTAGGAAGGTCAATCGAAAGTTTGGGATAGCCTGTCGGGCAGGCCAAGCAAAAGTGTGTGAGGTTGGCGGGCGGCAATCGGAGAAGCCGTCCGAATTACGGTACTTTCGCTTGTATAAATACTAGATATGCCGCTGCTTTGCTGCCTCGCCTCTTCAAATCGAAGCGGATAGACTGTGTTGAGGTGCGAAAGACTTCCCGCGAACCAGGCAAACAGTTCTTTTCTGGGACTTCCGGCCGGTGTATCCTGGGGAAAACGTTTTAAATGAAAGGTTTTTACCACTTTTCATTGCTATAGAGTCCCGCTGTTGTACTCCTCGGACAAAAAGAAATCGGCCAATGAAATCCTGGAATTCATCACGACTCTAATAAAGATTGACTTATGAAAAGCTGACAGTGATGGAGCAACATCAGTAGAAAGAGAGACAAGCAGATTCAGCTGTTTTCACAAGAATTTCAGAGGTTTGCAATTCTGTCAGCCACCTCTGCAATGGAAGATTACATAGATACTCTGCTGTACAGAAGGGTAACGTTAAAATAAAAAACTCAACTAAAATTAATACATTACCCGAGGATACACCTGGCTGGCAGTTGAGGACGAAATAGTTTGGCTAGAAATAGCCCTAGCTCATTAAATTGGATCAGCTCTTCTACACACGTGTACATATGTATGTACACGTGTTCCGGTTGAAGAGCTGTAAGGACTTGAAACTGCCCTGTTATAAAGCATGATAGGAGTAGTTAGAAGGAGTTCCAGGGACCCAGGGCTTTATTGGGGCTTAATGCAAAACTAAATTAGAGGTCATATCTTACTTGTGTACGCTCAGGAAGCCCCGGTCTTTAACGCAGATGATTAAATTGTTCAGATAGGCCACTTCATGTTCATGTGAACATGTTCGTAGCACCAAGAAGCACTGCAACCTCAATACATTCCATATTAACTAACCTTTCGATGGCTTTACGATGTCGACAAAATTTGGCACTTGCACATGCCGCAAATGATTGCAGACGGTTTTATAGTAAATAGCAGGCACAACGAGATGTCGTTCCATAATACCGTGTGCATATGCCCGAGAGATTTCATGTCCAGTGATTCACTTCTCGTTGCAAGGACTAATCAGGTTGAAGCGAATCGTTTTCCTGTGTATCCTTCGCTAGATAACGAGACCAACCTCTTCGTCCCTCCCTTGGGTTGATTTTTTTTCTAGATGAAGGCTTCGGCATTCACACACACATTGGAATTCTAGCCCAGCTCTGCCAGTCTTCAGGTCTGTCTTGGTCTTCAAAAAAATGCAATACCTTACCCACAGTAGTGTTTCAAGTGCACCTTAGAACATAAAACAGTGCCCCTTTCTCCCAGGGCAGAAGCTTTCCATTCTTTGATGACAGCTCGAATCATACCCCTCAATCAGTTGTGAGACTGGCTCAACGCTTTTGATTGCACTCCCTCGATATAGAACTCCCAAAGCTGCCTGATTGTTGGTAAACCGTGACCTCTTGGCTACCTAGTTTTTCCCTGAGACGAACTCCGCATCAGTTTCAACCCAAAGCACATGTTGGCACATGTAAGCGTAAGCGGAAAGCAATCTTTCTATGTTTTACTCGTAAACAACTTGTACCCATGATGTAAGTCTTTGACTTCATGCGCTATGCAGTGACCATACTCGAAATAGGCACTGAAATCAACATTATGAGGAATTGGGTTGTCATCACACTAGGATTACTTTTTCGCAGTCAAGGAGAGTCTGGGAGTATCTCATACCCGAAACAAGGAGATAACCCTTTCTTGGTCACCTCTGGTAACCTCTAAGAAACAAAAAACGAAAATTGCTCGGCATCTGCCGTTATTAGGGTACATTATTAGGGTACATCTTACAGACATAATTCGTCATAGACATAGGAAAAACTTGTCTATAGTAATGTTTCTGATTCCTATTGAATTTCGCAGAAATTCCCATTCTTCCAGACTCTAATAAGATACAGCAGAGTAGTGGGACTTTGGAAACCCATCCGTAACCACCTGCTCGGACTCCATAGAATAGTCCCACCACACTTGATATGTCTTCTCATGATGGTTGTAGTTTCGAGGGGAGAGCGGACCAGCCCTGAATGGAGTCCAACAAGAAAAGGATTCCCAGGGGTGGGCGAATGGAGATTAGAGTGAGAAGTATATTTAGAGAGGCAACAGTGCAATTGTGGACAGTTTCCGATATATCTTGGACTTCAATTGCTTTATGGTCTCTTCATGTATCAAGACAGTGTGCGCGACGACCAGAGAAAGCGCAATAAGGTAGCCGGAACTGGCCCAAAGCTCGAACTGTACCTACTATTATTCTTAGTATTCTCCTTGGCCGTTGCAATCAGAGCAATTGAAATACGTCGGTATGCCGTTTCTACAGGATGAAACCACATAGAAAGTCACGGTTTGGTTTATATACCTGAATTTAGATACATTTGAGAGGGACCTCGTTGAAAGCTCCAACCCGTAGAAATATCTATACAATATGTAACGTACTGTCATACCTCTTATATCAACAAGATACTCACAGTAATAACAGTAATAAGATATTCAGAATCTCTCCTGTAGCTGATGGAACACACTAAAGTGAAGCATACTATTAAGAGCATAGGATATGTACATAAAGAGGTCTTGCAATGGTCTCTCTCAGGTTCCACAAGTTGTCCAACAATTCATCTGGTATGAAAAGGTACCAGAAATAAGTGCAATTCTATATAATACACGTCATATGTATGGAAGTTCCAACAGCAAGTTCCACCTTGATTTCGATGACAACCAATCATCGCAATAACTTCCGTAGATTTGAATTAAATTTGTTTTCTGGTGAACAATGAGGTTCCCTCCCTTGTGTTCATAGATCCTTGTCTATCAGCGTGTCAATATACCGTATCTGCGAAAGTTTGAATGAGTTTTCGAAAGCCTTACTAATTTTAAAATCAGCTGTGCTTGACAACTGCTCTGTGGGTGTCTGTAGGGAGGAAATTGAAAGTAACTGCTTTTGTTGCTTGCTTAACCTTTTTTAAAACAGTCTCAAAGAACAAAGAATGTACACTGCGGTGGACATGCTTGATACCAAGTTTTTTTCAAACACTTATATACAGAGTCTGTACACGACAACTCTGACAACTCTTATATAGCTTGAAAATCATCGCGGATCATCGCCTTTTCCCAAGCGAAATGCAAGTTCGTTTCACAATAATACTCTACTCTACTGTAGTAGTACATGTATGGTGCTGCATTTTTTTTAAAATGTTACATTAGTTTTGAGACCTGGGAAGGTCATTTCCACTTTATCTCTCGAAAGGTCTCCAACGTTCCTCATGCAGGACTTTTTATCGACTCTCGATAACAAATGATTCCAATATCGTCCAAAGAGTCTGCGGCGCAGTGAAACTTCCCGAAGTGGCGCAGACTCTGCGCCACTTCTCAATCAGATGAAACTTTCCAATCAAAGGCACCAGACAGTGCTTGTGGACACCCATCCGCCTTCTTGACACATATCATCCAATGAGCATTGATATCATGCAAGGTAACATGGATAGAGTTTGACATGAGATAGATACTCTGCGAGAATATATCTTGTCAGGTTCTGTAACACAAGAGTAGGCTCTGATAGTCAACGCAAATAACTTTTATATGTGCTGCAAGACTACTGTACTGCTAACATGTTACTCTGTAACATACTGTTGCTACCGCTGCTGCCCCTGCCATCCTAATTCCCTCTAATTCCCACTTAGTATCGCATAATCTCTTCCATTGAGATATAAAACATGGCCCTCCACTATTGGCCCTATCTCCGTCACTTGCTTTACACAACGCAGCATCAAATATTCGTAACCATAGTTCTCTATAAATCTTGATTTTCTACAGCCTTACCAGTGCCGCTGTAGTAGGTTTCCGTACCCTCTGAAGAGTACAAACATCGTGATTAACAGTACAGTACAAACAAAAGTTGATCCTACAGTACCGTCCTATTCGTTTTGGAGATTACATTTTCGACAAACCGAACAGCTTTGAACTAGTGACGTCAGACGTCAGGTGGCAATGAGGACCCAAATATGTTCCTTATTACGATTTTCGGACGGAAGAAACCGAAGTGGTGAGTTCACTTCTCATGTTGGCCATTTCTCAGATACCATTTGCCGTTTCAAGCCGCAAGCCGCAACAGTAGCTAATTTTTGAGCATGGCCTTCTTCAACATTGCGTTTTGACTCTTTGAGAGATCCGACTCTTTACTGTTGCGTATATCACCATACTGGGCCATGTTTTCAGAATCTGCCTTTGATTTCAAAACTATGAAAACAGACTGCTCTTCCTCTGAGAAGTATATAGATGATCTGCTGCCCAACGAATGCTTGCTGTACATGTTACCTTTCTTTCATTATTTTTGCTGAAAAAACTTTGTTCATTGCATGAGGAACTTGGTTGCTTCAGTCACGGGGATATTATTGAGAGACAAGCAATTTGCGTGCAGGCCGAGAAACTGCTATGGAATTCAAAAATGCCTCGAACGTTCGATGATCTAGAAATATAACTCGCAGACCGCTATTGAAGATTCAAACCTATAGGATAATCGCTGCTGACAAACATGCGATGCTCCCACTCATCATCTCTACTGTCTCGTGCAGCTAGGGGGATTTCGATATCCAATTCAAAAGTGAAATGCCGTATTCAACTATGCTACACACCTTTGAAACGGGGATTTACACATAAGGGAAAGAACCAAAAGACTGGACCATATTTAAGAGTTGTATGATTCGCTCTTCTTAAGGGCTTGCGCTTCTTAAGGGCTTGCGATGCGATATTGAAAGTCAGGTATAAAGGCTATGCCAATGTTTTCCTCCTTACTGTGGCGTGGCGGTCTGTTATAGAGCACTGATACAATAAGAGGTGAAGAATTGCGCTTTCCTGTTCTGCATTTACATTGAGTGTAATACTGTGAATGGGAAGCATTACTGCTGTAGAAGGATTGATAAAGTGTTATCGTTAACGTGAAAGAGTTTGTTCATTCTCTACTATGTCATGGTTTCGCTAAACCGTTTTGAACTTTTCACCACTTGTGCCTCCTCGTTACTATTGTTGATAGTTTTATCCTCAAGGAAGCCTGACAGGACAGTTCTTTAACTTTGTTCATTATTTTACGGATATGTAATTGACAGCATCATCCGAAATAGTAGATGGGCGATTGTGGAGTTGCCGGTGCGACAGTAAACGATCTAGGAATGTTACCCAAGTGGGCCTTTTTTCGTTACTATCGCAGATGCTTCTATCTTCATGGATGATTGACAGCAGCCCTGTCAAAGAGCACTGTTAATAACCAATGCCCTGTGACAGGACAGTGGTAAACCAGGTTCACTATTCGTTGGATATGTAATTGGTATCATCATCCGAAATAGCGGATTGGCGATTACAGGGTCGATGTACGCAAGATGATGTAAATATCATTTAGTACAGGTGTGAGTTTAGGGGATCACATTTGGAATCAATAGCATTGAAGGCAAAACGATGCTTGTCGAAACGTGAGGACCGAGGTGAAGTGTTCTACTTTTCGGAAGCAATTTTGGCGACTGGGATGAAGACGTTTAACGGATCGGTCGAATTCCTAGGAGGAAAATATCTACAATATATTTGACATCTGCCTCCCAAGCTGATTTCCAGCGTAGGAACTATCGTTTCGGCGATGGTTTGTTCATGTCGGTACGGCGATTTGAAGAGTTTGGCGAGAAGTAAACGAATGTATGGGATGGCATGTTTTGAATAGCCAGTCTTTACTGGTACTCGGGTAGTGAATGCCTCACCAATGCCAAGTATCTAACTGATTGATGCTAAGATTAGTGCGATTGTAATTTTTGAGTAGCCGTTTACCCATGGGTAGCCAATGGCAATAGCAGTTGTTCGCTGTGCAGCACGATGTGTATATATGCAGAGCAGTGGTAGATATTTGCAATTCCATAAAGTCGCATGTGTCCCCAAGACGGGCGTGTAGAAGGAAAACAATCGTTCCAAGCATCATCAAAAACACGTTGATGGAGCACAATTCACCTTGCTGTACTTACAATATGCAACACGTGTATAGGGTAGTAGTTGTTCGCGTTATTGCAATTTTTATAAGCACACGGGCCAGATCATAGATAGTGGTCCACTCGACTGTACGCAAATGGAATAGATGGGTGGAGCAGGTTGGGCTATTATGGGTATGCTCCAGTGTCGCAGGTGAGATGTGATCTGCTATCTTGGCGCCATGATATTGTGTCTGTGGGACCGCTGCGGGACCGCTTTTGGACTGGGGTGGCAAAGACCTGCGGAGGGTACCCTTGCTACCCCAGGGTAAGACGGTCGAAATAGAGTCGTGTAGTAGTAATGTAATGTAGAGCAGTACGACGGAGTTGTCCTCTTCCGATAGCCAGAAGAAAATATCCGTACAGTCAGCAGCGGTGCCGTACAGTAGTGTAGCCTAGCGGGACTGGAAAGTGTAGGGCATCGGCTGGGCGTCTCGCAAAGGTCGTTTACGGCGAGGGCATGTTTCGATAAGCGGGCGCTGGGGGCGGTTGGGGGCCACTGACAGATGAGTGGGGATGGAAGGTGGCGGGCAATGGAGTGCGAAGCGCGGGGCGGACAGGTGCGCGGAAGCAGTGCGGGGCGCTGGATGCAGGGCTGCAGGGCGAACACGTTCGCGTCGGTGGATTGGGCTGTTTGAGAGCGATTGTCAGAGAGTTGCGCCGAGTGGCGCCGAGTGGCGACCTGCCTTTGCGATGGACGACTGGTCGGGCAGGCGGATGCCCTTCCACGCCAAACGGGCGGCGGTGTACTTTACTGCGATGTGCTGGGCGTTTGTACAGTTCTGTACGGGAGACGAGGGGTAATTATTTGGGATAATTAGCTCAGGTGCAGTGCAGCTTGTCGCAGTAAAGTTTATACTGGTAGCAGTTTTGAGCTTGGATTCATTTAGATTGCTTTATCATGTTTATGATATGAATGTTTATGACTTATCATTTTTGATGAGATGCTTAACATGTGCTTTGTAGAGATATGAAAGAGATATGATATGTACAGTTCTGAACTACTGCAGTGGTGGAGCAGAAAACTGGCCTACTCTTCTGCCTGAATTCGCGCTGCGCACCCCTGTAAAGCAAAACATAAAAATAGCAGCACGGCACTGTACAGGGGTACGCAAGCAGGGGTACGGAGCGAGGGTACGGAGCGAGGGTACGGAGCGAGGGTACGGAGCAAGGGTACGGAGCAAGGGTACGGAGCATGGGTACGGAGCAAGGGTACGGAGCATGGGCCCCTTGGTAACCCACGGTAACCCACGGTAACCCACGGTAACCCACGGTAACCCACGGTAACCCACTGTAACCCAGGGCATCTACAGTATACCATACCAGTATCTATTTACGTTCTACCCGCTAGTAGAGGGGGTCGCTACGGAACGTACAGTACAGTATGAAGCAAGCTTCCAATGCTCGCGGCACGACATGCCGTAGTACATAAATGTTGCGCGTGATCTATCGTTATACTCTCCCACAATAGTGTCACAATAGGGCAGAGTAACTGCATTTCATACAATCGTACAGCATTTCAATATACTGTACTGTCCATACACGTACTACTGTACAGTACGTGTGCAGTATGTACAAGAATACATATTATGTACAGCATATTAGAAATACTACAGTAGTAGTATGCACTATAACAGCACGGGCGCGAGAGAGATTCGCATTATAGAGAGGCGACGTGCGTTGCGGGCGGTGTCGTGGAGGTGCAGAGTCTCGGGATGTTTACGCGAGCATTTTCTTCGCGGCTGCATCTGAGCTCGGCCGCGGGGGGCTGTACGATTTCAGAGATGGCGATGCGCCGTCCGCGCAGCAGGTGCACGCAGCAGGTGCACGCAGCAGGCGTGCCATTTGTGCATCTGCGTAGATATTGGGCGTGGGGGGTGCGGGGCTATTAGCGCGTTATGGAGCTGTTATTTTATGATGCGGGCGGTAGTTATCGCGATTAGTTGCCTAGTGCGGGTTGAGTGTTTCTGACGGGGCACGTCATGTAATGCGGTGCCTGATTTAACGGCGTGAATTTAGTTTAGCGGCGTATTTAAAAGCTTAAATACGGGTACGCGCCATGCAGGCAGGAGAAACAGAGCGGAGATAGGCAAGGACGAGGCTACGACGGCGCCCGTTAGTTTGAATATCAGCGGTGGGCATACTGTACGAAGGCCAATTGAATTGCAACAGCGCGCTGTTTGTCGCCGCTGCGCTACGGTTCGTGATTACAGCCCGGTTCACCTGGCAGCTACGGGAGGGGAGGGAGGGGAGAGAGGGGAGAGAGGGGAGAGAGGGGAGATAGATGAGATAGATGAGAGAGATGAGAGTAGCAAAACACACACAGCCCGATCGTTATCGAGAGAGTTGATTAAGACGGGCGACGGTGGGATGGCAGGGCCGTTAAACGGCGACAATTCAACAGTAGCCCCCAAAGCGCCTGCGGCGCAAAGTGGCCATCCCAAACTGCGCCGCCACGGCGCAAGGCGCGCCGCCAAATTACAGCCATACGGCACAACGTGTCCCAGGGCACAAGCCTCGGCGCATGTCATTGGACGCGCGCCGGCGGCGCAGCAGGGACGGCTGCTGGTCAGGCCGGCCCGTTTGAACGTTTGAACGCAAAACAAACAAACAAAAAACAAACAAAAAACAAACAAACAAACAAACAAACAAAAAACAAAAAAAAAAGAAAGAAATTATAAAGTATTAAAAAGATGGGAGGATTCAACGCATTTTATTTTATTAAATGACTCCTAAAAATTCCTTTGAGCCTAAGACTTACGTAATTAAATAATAGATGTCTAAAATATATGTGATCCAGCCCTATCACATACCACAAAACATCACCTAGAGAAGTGACATCAGCCTTTT
>JAUBNZ010001225.1:0-12259 GCA_032355485.1 Bonnemaisonia californica | reverse complement strand
GACTGTAGACCGGGGTAGCCCTAATGGCTACCCTGTATTACTTATTAATAAAGGAATTAAATTTAGCCCTATTATTCAGTTGGTGGTGGGGACCGTACAGTGCGTGCGGGCACACTGCTTCGGCCAATGGGTGCACTGCAAGGCAGCCCGCTGAGCCAATGTGGACTGTAGTGTTGCCAGGCCCTGGAGGGCCTGTCAGTGCTGTGCGGTCCACCTGGGCGAACCTTTCGGTCTTGGGAGAGGCACTCGTGGCGGCCCCCCCCCCATTGTCAGCTACGCAGCCTAGTAGTGAGGCCACGTGTATGACAAGGGTCGGAAGATGTGTACCCCTCTGTGGTAGGCCATACATGCAATGCATGACCACTCAAGGGTCTCGTGAGGGCTGGGGGGGCGGGCAGCCAGTAGCTAACGTGGCCATCCCGCCCCGTGGCCCCTTCTCCCGCATATGTTCGGTAGACCCCTCTGTGCAGGGTCTGCCAGCCTCGATGGGAGTGCGCGGCATTCGAGGGCGGCACCCTCCTCGTGGGGTGCCGCCAAGTTACTAACCTCATATTGAGTCCGAGTGGCTCAGTAATTGGTCCTTGTGTTGGGGACAGTCACAGGAGCCGCTGTGGCTACTGTGTGAGGGGGCGCAGTACCAAAGATGCGAAGTGGGAAAATGTGGACGGAAAGGTCTGGCTCGGCAATGAAGTTGAGCAATCAAACCATTTCCCTCCGTTCTAGATGGGCAGGGACGCATCAAATACGAGAGGGCTTTTTCTCCCAGAAATTCACTGTTGTTACTGGTGCCAGGACCTGTAGCTGAAACACATGCAGCTGTCAGAACTAATGCCACTGCAGGATCAGCTCTGAAACTTTCTGAGATTTCAAGGATAATGGTTCTCCTCTGCGACAACGCAGAATTTCTTGATAAGGTTCTAGCCACTGATCATCAGGCACTTACTCGCATCGAACTAGGTATGAGTCGCACGACACCATTTTTGGGAGGATTAGGTAGAAGTGATAATTAACGACACATAATTCCAACCGTTGTTCAATTTTTTTCGGAGTTGTGGGAAAGTTGAGGCATCCTCTTCCCCCGCTTCCCCAAGGAGCAGATACATCCAAAGAACTGGTTCGCCAGGCTAAGTGGTTCTTTCTCTCGGTGCACTGAGCGATGGTCGCGTTCCGGTCAGAAAGACCCAGAACGGTTTGTAGGGATTCTCTTGTGAGAGTGGGAGGTGATGAGAGTGTCGAAGTTAACAATGATGGGAAACGATGTTTGTGATGCTTGCTTGCTTCCGTTTCCGTACGCGTTTAGAGGATACGGACCTCCTCAACTTCACGGGGAAAAATCTCTGGTCCCAATGGCGCTGGGCGTGAGGATGGTAATACGACGGACGATTTGGTGGGAGCTGATGAAGGAGCGCCTTCGAGGGGGACTCGAAAGCTGAGTAGCCCTGGAAAGTGCCGTGAAGATCATCATTCCGAAATGTCAACGATCCTCGGAGCAATTGAAGACTTGAGAGAGGAGAGTACTCCGGAACAGAAGCAGGCAGACGCGTCGACAGATCTCCTCCTCGAACTCCGCAATACCATCGAGGGTATCGCAGATGATGAAAAAATTATATCCACAATGGCATGGGTGCAGAGGCAGTTAGAACGAGGTGGAGACCACAGTGGTGCAGCCAAAATGGGTCGCGAAATTGTCGTTGCGCGCGAACAGCAGATGAAGAAGCTTTAAAAGAGAGCTCGCACGCAGCTATCAGGCGACGGTCCCTCATCCAACAGCCAGTGAGACCTTCGACATAGAGTGGATCCCGTACAGTATTTGTGCATTGGTGGTTAGAACATTAGACTATTCGAGATGGTCCATTGGTAAGTTTAGGACTACGTAACATTGACCCAAAATTGATACATGTAGTATGCTTCCTTGCAACAAAACCTTTAGGTCAACTGAATCTCCCTTCCGAATCATAAAAAATCGGAACTTAGCAAGTTATCTTCTTCCAAAGTGCGGTATTCAAGTTCCCATTATGCTGTATTAGCGTATCATTTTAGAAGTTTCATACATATTCAATAAATAGCTTCTTACATATAGCACATGCAGACATTTACCAGCGAACTTCTGCCCGATCATCGTCTTGACGTTTGTGATCTGAGTTTAATTCCGTAATGGAAAGAAATTAAAACACTAATCAGGACAGTTACTGTATCCAGCAGTAAGTACATAGAACAGAAATGTAGCAAAGGAGGAGATACCGCTACCATTCCTACAAAATTCCGCCAGGTTACTGCAGTGCCGTGTTGCTTCTCAGTCCACCTGAAGGCTCTGAAAGAGCCCTATATGTGATGTTGACGATGAGGACGCACAGGTTCTAAGAAATTTGCGTATACCTGCAGGCTCTGTCATACTTTATGCGTGCTAGTGTTGCAGATTCCACTTGTTGGTGCATCAGTACCTGCCGCATAGAATAGAGCATGGAATTCCCCACGGAAACCAGTAGTGCAATAAATATCAAAGTAGTCATATGCTCTTCAACATATTAAGTTACATGTAGTTCTAGAATTATTGCAGCCCATCGCATGTAGGCTTACAAATTCTTGAGGAAGCATTGATACCAAAGAGTAACGAACAAGTTTCGTACCGCCCAATGTACCCAGGATAGAGAAGGAAGATACTTTCATCGTATGAAGGTCACATTTCAGGCCATGCAGTGATCCAAATCTGATAGTAGATACCACATCGCCCTTTTAGTCCTTAATAGTTTCATTTTGACGGCTCTATTGTACCGATTGAATATTTTTGCACTGTTCCAATCATGTGAGAAAGAGGATGTCCCACCGCATGCACGTCAGAGAATCTCTGTCTTCATTTCTGTTATAGAAACAAACTGACAGGTGGTGTCTCTGACGGGCATGAGATGTCTGACAACTACCAGTGGTAGGCAATTCCGTGGCCGTACCTGATTTAACTTGCATGCTTGAATCAGTGCATACTGCTTTACAGTATATTTAAGCAAAAAGGATTCAGACGCGTTGTGGATCTACAATACATGTACAACGGTCGTTCAGTGAACGACCGCTTTACGTGTATAATGTATCCAAAGTATCTGTTAATAAAGCTACAGTACATGGCATGTGTCGTAGCTTTATTAACAGAAGAATTTCGGGTAGATTGTATGTACTGCCCAAGGGAGTCCAATGTTGTTGGAAGATCCACGGGCCGACGAGAACTACACATCAGGACATATTCACGTTCTGAACTTAGCAAGCGACGTAATAGAAGGTCTCCCTCAGCTCTGCGTCCTACAAATGAAACTTGCTGTAGGTATTCCATATATACGCGGATTGCTTCCCGGTCCTTGTTTACGTCGGTAAGCGCACCCGTCAGTGGCGGTAGATTTATATGAGGGCGTGTATATCACCAATACACTATGTGCATAGTTCCGTAATATGGATGAAGTACGTAACAGATGCAGTACTTCACATATATACTTAACTTATACGTGTCCGCTCTTTTTGTAGGGCATTTTGTGAGTCCTGGTCGAGACCCAAAAGCTCAGACGAGCAAGTACCCCTTTTATAGCGACGACCGCGCACTCGCGCCCGCTCCCGCCTGTATGGATGCCCGCTCCCTCGCGCCACCGCGCGCTACACAGCCTTTGCCCTTCGATGCAGACTGAGACAACCGCGATCCCGCGCAAGGTACAACCCTTACACGTTGCCGACCTGGCGAGGATTGTATCTCAACTCAACCGTACTGCGATGTCACCGTGACTGCGCGAGCGCAACAACAGTGTGGACGACCAACTGGTATACGTGGCACCCCTTTAGCAGGGTACACCCGTACTGTGTGTTAGCTACACTTGACGATAGACGTAGATACACTAGCCGTTACTGATACACTAGCTAGGCCCTTACAGTACTGGCATGCATTAGGAATCATTACAGTAGGTGCTTAGAACATCCTTAACTACAGTTGGGGAAACCCGACTGACGATCAGTAAAGAGGGAAGCGACCTTGGAGGTAATCCAGAGACCTAAAGTCTGACGACTAGTGTTGTGATTCGCGCCAACTCGCGCCCGCGTGTTCGTTCCCTTTACCGCTTGGTAGCGCCCATGTTCATTTGTCAGCCTACCGGCTTCTAGGGTTTGTGCCATTACACAGGGTCTCTACGTAGAACCCTTGGAATATGGATCACGGCATCCCCCGTTAATTCACGATTGAGAGCTACGCGAATACTCTCCTCATTCCCACTTCCTCCTGGTCCGCTCCCTAGACCGCTCTTTCCCTATCTCTACCACCGCTACCGCGACAGAGGGATCTCCCCCGAACCACTTCCTCCCACTTCCTCCCAGCTACGAAACCCTTTCCGGACCGCCACAGTTTAACGACTTTTCTGGTATCACAGCTCTCTTTTCCAATATCTTTAAGCCGTACGCGTGCGTACCTCAGCTGAAACTCCAATTTGAAGTACAAGAAGGCAATTAAAGCTCCGAGGTTGACTCTATTCCAAAAGGAAAATCGAAAAAGTGGGCTCGTCTTCACGTCGATGGGGTAAGGTACAGTGGGGTCTTGCGTTGTTCTCTGACGAGAATTGATTAAAACTGGACGGTCGAGATGGACTGAATGGCAACTGAAATGACCTCCGCAGAGAGGACAAGGTTCTTTCAAGGAGACCAAATGGCGAAGGTGGAGTGCTAGTTTGGGGTGCTTTTTCAGTTCTCAGGAGATCTAAATTGGTGCTTATGAATGGTCGACAGAAGACCCCATATTATCTAAAGATTATGGAAGATAAATTATTACCCTTCGCTGAAGACGTAATTCCTATATGCTCTATGTTGGCAGCACCATCAAGATAACGCACCCCAGAAAGATAACGCACCAATTCATGTTTGTGCTGCAGCCCGGGCTTGGTTTAATGAGGAAAATATTAAATTGATGACTGGGCCCTTGCGCTCCCCCGACCTCAATCCCATTGAAAATCTGTGGGGGTGGATGCCGCGCAAGGAATACGCCTCTAGCCGTCAATTTAAGGACACTAGGGAGCTCACAGACTGCGTTATGGAGCTTTGGGACTTAATCCTGCAAATCTTGATCGAGAAGCTTGTTTTTTCAATGAAGAGTCGAGCTTTAGAGGTATTAGAGCGCGGGGAGGCTGTACGCATAATAGAATAACGCAGATATTTCTATAAAGTGAGGTATATCGGGATGATTTAAAGTGTTTTATACTTATAGACCGTCGCTGTACACTAGGCTGTAACGTTTTGTTTAAAACAGGCAGCTGTATTTACCGTTTTGGCACCTGGAAAATCTGATTCCGCAGTCAGTTTTTAAAAATATTTATTCGTTCAAACCAAACGTACAAGTTGGCAGGGTGTTTTATATTTATGAGCGGCAGTGTATTTTATATTTATGAGCGGTAATGTATTTGAAAAACCGTGGAAAAGGGTACGGCCGTTGATAGCGGTGTGAGTCCGGTTTGGCACAAATCAAAAAGCATTTCAAACCGTAACTTCCTTCATGTTTTTGTATTAATTTTTAAATTTTGTTCCATTTAGGGGGCCGCTTCCCTTTTTTTCCATTAACTTTACCTAGAGCGTTCTAAGAACGTCGTCTTCATACTCGTCGCTTACTCATCACGCGTCATTTAGAGGAAGAACGAGCACGCAGAGATGCAGAAGCCGATAGATAGTTTTATTGAAAAGGGTAAAGATGGTGCAGACAATAAAGCAGAACGTGCTGCCGGACTTCAACTGAAATTTAGTCGGACCAACTCCCACTGGTAAGACACGATGCTCATACTCAGAACATTTAAAAAAATTTTCCTTAGCAGGGCCATAGTATGAGGCCCCATATACATATGTACATCTTGGAAATTCGTCGTCCCAGTGGAAGCGTCAGCAGTGCTAATGTAGTTCTATTTCGATAATTCTATCGAGAAAATGAGCAATAGACCTATCCAATAAAACGTGCACACCTGGCCAGAACATGCTAATTAGATAATCAAATAGAGTCTCCAGGTAGAGATGCTCACTGTTTCGCAGCAAACCACTCTATCAATCTTGATGTATTCGAAAGCTGATCTTGCTGAAATCATGCACTTCCCAAGAAAATCACCTGGCTACAAAAAAACAGGGAGCACTGCGGAAAACGAAGACTAGTCGAAGTCAACTTATAATAATGTTGAGCGGCGTTGTGCATGCAGAATATGTGCAGCCTCAAAGGCCATCTCCAGTGCCTGCGACTGATTCAATCGCGGGTCACAAAGGCTCTCATATCTTCTAGCAAGGTCGGATGCTTTGATGTCGCCTATTCCACCTACACATTCCGTAACCTCCTTTCCAGTCATTTCAAAGTGAAGCCCGCCTGCCTTGGTACCTTCCGCTTCATGTACCGCGAAGAAGCCACGTACTTCCGTCATAATCCTGCTCCATGATCGCGTCTTGAAGCCATTGTCTGCCTTGAAGGTGTTGCCATGCATGCTATCAGACACCCACACTACGTTTCGTCCCTCGCGCTTCATAGCTCGCACCAATGGGGGCAGCCCTTGCAGAATTTTGTCTGCACCCATTCTTGAGATGACTGTCAGGCGACCTGGTTCGTTGTTCGGGTTCAACTCGTCGCACAGTCGGAGCAAGTCTTCAGGGGCCATAGATGGTCCAGCCTTGACACCAATAGCTGCAGGAAAATAAACATAAAGGTGACAAGGAATATGGTCAGCGGAACGAAAAATTGCAACAACAATCGACAGCAATGCATAAGGAGAATATTGTAAGTTGACGTACGATTAGAAATTCCCTTTGCGAACTGCACATGCGCATCGTCAATACCGCGTGTGCGCTCGCCAATCCAGATGAAATGGCCACTGCAATCGAACCATTCGCCGGTATCCGGGTCCATCCTGGTGAGAGCCTGTTCATAGGGAAGGAGGAGGCCCTCGTGGGAGGTGAAAACATCGGTAGAGGTCATGATGGGTTGCTCATGATGCAGGCCGCAGGTCTCCATGAATTGGATGGCCTCCGCAATTCGTTCAGCGGTAGCCATGTACTCACGGCCCCTACTGGTATTGCTCGACCAATCCATGCCCCACTCACGCACACGCTTCAGGTCGGCAAAACCGCCTGATGACAATGCGCGTACCAAGTTTGTTGTACCGGCGCTTCTGTTATATGCCAGTAGCATACGTTCGGGGTCTGGGATACGGGATTCTGGAGTAAAGGCTGCTCCGTTGATGTTCTGGAAGATGAAGACATAAAGGTAAGGTCTGAGGTTAGAGGGTCTTGCCTTAAGAGAAAACAAAGCATACAGTTCTGTACCATGATAATGCTAGATAGTTACGCACTTCACCGCGGTAACTGGGCAATTCAACTCCATCACGAATCTCAGTATCCGCACTCCTAGGCTTCCCATACTGACCAGCCAAACGGCCAATTTTGACAACAGGCTCTTGCGAGCCCCACATAAGAACCATAGCCATCTTGAACAAAGCGCGAACGGTATCAGTGACACCCTCCGCAGACTCCTCCAGATCCTCCGCACAGTCGCCGCCCTGAAGAACAAAACCACTACCGAGGCAAACATTGCCAAGCTGCTTCTTCAAAGAGCGCATCTCCCCGGGGGAGACGAGAGGTGGCATGTGGGCCAGCGCATCCTCGACACTGTGCAAATGGCGCCGATCAGGGTATGTGGGCTGCTGCAGGGCAGTGCGCTGGCGCCAGGCAGAGGGCGTCCATATGTCAGTCGTCTTGACGGGCGGGGCTTCGCCCAGGACGGCGCGGGTGATACTGAGGGGTGCGCGATGCACAGGGGCGTGCAGATGCGGCTTTGCGAGCAGCGGGGCCGGGGTTGCGAAGGCCATGGCGGGCATGGTATGGGGTTAGGCGGAGGCGAAGGGGAAGATCAGAGAGGTGATGACTGCAAGGAGGGCTTTTACGAAGCGATGATGCAACGAAAGGCACACGGTAGATACAAAGCCTGAAGTTGGGAAGTCGCGATGCAAGGGGCTCATTTTTGGTGAGATGTGGTGGATATTTGAGGAAGAATGAGGAAGAAGATGGGAGGAGGAAGCGTAGCAATTAGAAGAATATTGTGACATCATTTGATACAGAATATGATACCGCTACCCTCTATAAAAATGCAGTTGACGGCGGCTGTTAGAATAGTACAGTATGACATCGACGGCATCCGGCGCCGTGGATAGTGGAATTATTTGAAAAAAACAAAGCCCTGTGCTGCAAATGTTAGGATCATAAGTAGATTCTGTAGGTATCCGTATACAGAGGTATGCTTCGCTGTACTCTGCAAAGGTACAAGTAGGGGTAATTTACTTGCGCGTCTTGGGAAGGTTCCTCATTTCTTCGAAAAAAGAACAGTTAGATCAATGACCTACCTGTGCAACATATCTTGTTGTGTCCAATGAGGGCAGAGAAAAGAGGTTTTGGGTTTTTAACGCGGGCGGTTTTATTCCTCGTTCCTACTAACGAGACATGTACTGGAAGTTGAGCCGCCTGTCGACCAACTAGCCGGACCACCTACAGCCAGAATATATATCCACCCATTTATGGGGAATCGCTATGCCTGCGAGAGCAACGACGACTCGCGTTCTGATAGGCTACTGCGCGCCGTCGACAAAACCGAGCACAGGCGGCTGAGCCATTGAAAAGGCAGCAGGGGACGCGCCACGGCATCGGCTGGAATGGACGGCGGAGGATCAAAGATCATTCTCCAGGTTTTGCTTGTCTCAGGTGCAACAGCTCCACAGTAAATTTCAATAGGTACCGAAGGGTACTTAAAAAGTGGCTTTTAGACGCATGGTTCCCCTCGGCATCCCTATCTTCCCTTCGGCACCCTTGGTACGTTTCTTTGCGGTGCAGTCGACAGTTTCGGAGAGATATTGTTCCTGCCTTTTGATGATCTAAAAAAGGGTAGAGCATTTCAACTCGGCATCGGGAAGAAAGTATCCCAGAAAGGGCCTTATGTTAGCAAAATATGCCAATGCGCCCCATGGCCGCCGTCATCTTGTCCACCAATTACCCACAACTGCTGCCACTGCCTCAAGCATGGATAAGGTGTGTGATGGCCGCATCTGCACTACCTTTGGTTATTGTCTGGCTACTGACGGGTAAGCGTAAACTGCCTTCAGCTCAACAAGCAACTAAATGTCAAGCCCGGTCTTGCCTACATAGAAGTCCTACATACAATCGTACGTATCCGCAGGGCGCATGCCGGACTCTGAAAGCCCTATCACCACTCCTTTCCAAGATAGTCACTTCCCTCAATTTGCGCAATAAAATTATGTAATCCAATACTGTACATTTCTTCCACAGCAACTATACTCATCCCTTTCACCCTTTCCCTCCTCCAAGCGCACGCACCCGTCGGTCAATCACACTTCGTAGGTCCGTATCACCCTTCTGAGAGCCCCGACGTCCAATAACGTCCTTCCGCGACGCCGTTACCCCAGCAAAACCCACACCCTGCGCACCCCATACACCACGCAGGTCCGCCTGCCAAAACACACGCTTTGCATTGTCGAATCTTAAAGATATGGACCCCAGCGTACCGTCAAACCGATTCTTCTTCACTTCCAGGCACGGCCCTTGCGCCGTCCGCTGTAGTATCACCAGATTATCTGCCTCTTGCGTCGCCTTGGCAGACCCAAATACGCTTGCCGTTTGTATCAGGCTGTCGTCCTCTACTTTCCGTGGATGCACCACCAGTGATACGTGAACTTTTTTCGATGTGCAGAATGCACGGATTTCTCCCAAAGCGTGGTCCATCACTTGGAATCGATCCCAATGCCGTCCACCCTGCCCGCTTGTCATAAACTGTAAATTATCCAACACTACATGCGAACAATCGTGTACATAGTTGGCGTACTCCATTGCGTCGATTATAGTCTCAATCGCATTGGAGCCGTGATACCTCATAAAAAACAATGGAAGCTCAGAGAACCGCTCTGCCCATTCGTCAAAATGTCCGACCAGATCTCTTCCCGTCTCTGACCCTCCTCGTGCCGCATGGAACTGTGTTAACATCAGGCGTGCCAGTCGTACATTCCCAATCTCAAACGAGCCCCATAACGTCGGCACTGCTTGCAAACAGTAGTCTAACGCCAACTGTGACAGTAATGTCGTCTTACCCACTCCAGTGTGCCCTGAAAAAATAGTCAACTCCCCCCGACGATGCCCCTTAATAAGTTCATTCAATCTCGGCAAAGACATACTCTTCACACCAGAAAGATCGCTAATATTTGTAATCTCCCGATACACATCATCCCTGAGGTCTGCGAACGTTGCCAGCCCCTCGTGCGGAATCACACGCGCCGCGCGGATTATCTCGTCCATATCCAAACCGCTTCTCAATGCGTCGTTTGCATCCTTCACACGGAAGCCCTGTACGGAACGGCAGCGCTTCATCCCAAGCTTGTCTGCAAATTGACGTGCACCTTCCTGCCCGGGCACATCATCGTCCATCCACAAGTATATTGTGCTGAATCGCTCAAGCGCTGGTAGCAATGATATGGGCAGCGAGCTGGCCCCGTTGGGTACGCTGATAGCTGGCCGCCCCGTCGCTTGATGCACTGCCATGGCATCAAACTCCCCCTCTGTCAATACGACCTCTTCAGCATCTCCGGGCACCGTATTAAGCCCAAATAGACCCCATGAGCCACCTTTCGGTTCTAGACGCATACCGCTCTTCGTTTCCACAGATCGGATCTTGTGCCGAACCAGATGACCATCCCCGTCGTACATAGGAAACGTATAGCATAAATGGGGCCTCCACGTAGTATCCTCCCGCATGTTGAAATGTGCAGATCCCACACCATACTTTTTCAAAACGTCCTCTGTCAGCCCTCTTGTCACTTTAAGCTCCTCTCGTACTACCGATTTCCTTTGCCATATTGCACGAAGGTATGCTTCCTGATGCTCATCTTTAGCGGCAACTACGTCGACAGTGCCACTTCTTGTCATATTTGCTTTATCGCCTTCCACTGTATTAATCACACTCCCGCCAAACGATTGGAGTTCTTTCTCACCAGGACCAACAGCCTTCCGGAAGTCGAACCATTTTCCCTTACTCTGACATCTATGACAGCAGAACACGCCAGTCTTAAGAAGCACATAAAGCTTGTACAGGTTATTAGTCTTATCATCAGTGGGATGGCAGAACGGGCAGACCTCGATAATAGCATGTTCATTACTTCTCCGAAATTTCAATCCATGTCGCATGAGATAGCGCTCCACATCTCCGGAAGCAAGGCTGTAATGATCAGACACGAAAGTGCTCGGCCTCGATTTGCAGTTCGAAAGAATGATCGGGGCGTTGAATCCCGCAGATCTGGGTCTTTTCCCAACGGGTTTTGACGGGCGTCTTGGCTTTCCGTTCTGCACATCATCGCAAAGCAGCCTTGAGGGCACAGATGCGACGCGTCCAGAAGGAATCAAGTTTCTCTGAGAAGCGTGCATCAGTCGTTGCAGATGATGGTGGAGAGTCGAAGATGCGTGTCTGATCATTGTCATTTCAATGCTCGATACCGTCAGAGTGCTCGCTGCCTTTGTTTCACTCCGTACGAAGGATTAAATCGTCCTGGGAAAGTGGACTGGGATGTGAGGGCGGACGGGGCGTTGCATTGGGTGAGGTGATGATGGCAGATGTGGTGGAGGCTGCTTTGAAAAGAGGGACGACGTGAGAAGGCTGCAAATTAGAGGTCGGGCTGAGCGAGCGAAATCGCCTGCTCGCTCAAGATAGCTTAAGGCGGGAACCGGGAAAAGGCCAAAATTTAAAATTAAATAACAATGCAAGGCTGGAAAAGTACGGTATGAACGAGTTGCAAGCCTACCTTGAAGGCTGTTGGAGAAAACATGGCCATACGGCCCTCAAACAGCCTTTCATTGCATTGCTGGCTGAGTATCATAACGATATGTAACACGAGCTAGAATTCGTACTCTACTCGTAGTCGTTGTTTACTGTAAGGCTACGTACACCTCAAGGCCGATCGAGAAAATACCAAATCATCTAACACCGCGGACATCGCCAACGGTACAGTGGATTTGTGTCGTTTAAATGAAACAATATTCCCTGGCCCCACTGTTGGCGAAAATTGGAATATTTTGAGTATGAGTATATACACTCTCCCTTTTAAAAACGTCACACACCTTAACCATTTCATCACCTGTCGTCAAAGGTTTGACTCGTGCCTCACGCAATTCGATCGTCCGCACGATCGGACGACTGGATCAACTGCGCCGTAAAAATGGGAAGGAAAAGGGG
>JAUBNZ010001224.1:0-12260 GCA_032355485.1 Bonnemaisonia californica | reverse complement strand
TGGAACCGCATTCCCGGATGTGGGATGGATCGCTCGGTGACATCAAGATCACCGAGCATCGGATCGACGTGCGCCCTGGAGAACGACCGGTAAGACTAGCGCCTTACCATATGGGGCCGCGTCGAAGGTAACTCGAAACGGAAGAGATCAATCGGATGATCTTGAAGGAGGTCATCAAGCCGTGCACGAGCGAGTGGGCAAGCCTGGTCGTGCTTTTCCCGAAGAAAGATGGGCAACTCCGCTTCTTCGTGGATTATCGGTGTCTGAACGAACTCACAGTTTCAGACACCTACCCGCTGCCGCGCATGGATGAATGCATCAAATCGCTCTGTGATGCAGCCATTTTCACAACTCTGGATTGTAATTCCGGCTACTGGCAGATACCAGTAGCCGAAGAGGACCGCGACAAGATGGAATTTACGTCCCAAATGGGGACGTACAGATTGTTACGTCTGCCCTTCGGGTTGAAAAATGCCCCGGCCACTTTTCAACGAGCTATCGACATGATTCTGTCGGGCGTGCGCTGGCTGCCGTGTTTAATTTACTTGGAAGACGTGATCGTGTTCTCCAAGACTATTGAAGAACACCACGCGCACGTCGACCAAGTACTCAGCCTCCTTAGGGAGGCTGGGGTCACCTTGAAGTTGGAGAAATGCCAATTCTTCAGGGATCGGGTCGACTACCTGGGACACGTAGTGCTTCCAGGGAAGCTAGCAATAGCCCAAAAATGCCTCCCCCGTAAACCCGTAAACATACATCCACATGATGCACGGCTGCGTCATGGCGAGCCCGCCACCGACCTTTTGCACGCCCAATTAAACGAGGCGCTTCAACCGGCCAACAGTCCGTAGCCCGGTGCTATCCCGCCGAGCCCAGACGCCTACCGCGTGCCTGTAGCTCCCGCAGCGCCTCTGCTGTTGCAGTAGCAGTAGACCAGCCCTGGCGGGCAGACAGTCGCGCCAGCGTCCGCCCAGAGCATCATTGGCTACCGCGCCACGGTGCATACCTGCAGCACGGATGACGCAACGCCAATGGCGAATGCTTTCGTCCCGCCCTTGCGCGTCGCATCGCGTCGCATCGCATCGCATCGCATCGCATCGCATCGCGTCGCATCGCCTCGCATCGCTTGCGTGATACCGATCGTTTCTACATACAGCGCCTTGCAAACCATCGTCAAGGCCTAGTTCCCGCAGACCGTTACCCATATGCGTTCGTTTTTGTGTAGCTGCAGCGTCTTTCGGCGCTTTGTCAAAACGTTCGCTGACAAAGCGCAAGCCCTCAACCCGATGCTGTAGAAGGAAATCCTCCGCACATTTGGGATGAGCCCCCAACGGTGGAGCAGGTCGAATTGTTTGAGGTGCTGAGGAACGTCTTCGTCACCCCTCCAGTTTTGTCCCTGCCAAAACTTGGAAATCCAAACTTGGTTGACACCGATGCGTCAGCCGGCAAGGTAGTCTGCGTTTTGCTCCAGGATCAAAGCGCGGACTAATGGAAGCCAGTTGATTACTGGTCGAAGGCCCTCAACAGCGCGGAGAGAAATTACTCTCAGACTGAGCGAGAGTGCCTTGCCGTTGTGTGGTCAGTCACGAGCCTTCGACCGTACCTCGAGCTTACACGCTTTGTGGTCCGCACAGACCACAACGCGCTCCGCTGGCTCATGAATATAGACGACCCAGTGGGGCGCTTAATCCGAAGGAGGCTACGGTTATCGCAAATCGATTACGCGATAACCTATCGACCCGGGAGAGTGCACCTGGTACTAGATGCACTCTCCAGAGTCCCGACCAAAGGTGGGGACACCACACCTTTGGACAACGAGATTCCATGTCGGCTCCTCTCACAGGCACACCCCTGTGAACCGACAAGCTCGTCGATAATGGAGCAAGCAGACGAGGAAGACGCGGAGTTGACCGAGGTCAATTTCTTCGACCCCTACTTGGCACGAAGCGCCCCGCACGAGCCCTTCAAAACAGGCGAAGGGATCCCCCTGTCAGTGCCCGCCGCACAATCGTTCGAGCAGATTGTGTTTAGCGAATGGGTTGCCAAACAACGGAAAGACAGCTATTTCCAGGACGTGCGTGTAAAGTGGACACGCCAGTCGGCAACCTACTTCTTCGAGGACGAAGACGGGTTGTTGCGGCGCAGATCTCCGTCGGATAGATCTGCGCAACTCGCAGTCCCAAAGATTCTACACCCGCGGCTACTCGCAATGGCATATCGCGGTGTGCTTGCCGGACACTTTGAGCAAGCACAGATGTACGAGTCGATGCGGCGAGCCTTCTACTGGCCCGCCATAGCGGCGGATGTCACCTTCACGGTTGAAATCTGTGGAGCGTGCGCCAAGAACCGTTTGAAATTGCGCAAAAGGTCTACGCCGTTCAAGTTTTTCCCGGCCACCAAGCCTCTAGAGGATGTCGCAATCGACTCCTCGGTCCGCTTACCAAGAAGAAGCACAGGTAAAATTCTTGCTGATCATCTCGTGCATGTTAAGCAAGCTTTCCCAGTATTTCCCCTGCGGACCATCACGGCGTACCACTTCGCGGTCGCGTTTTGTACACACCGGGCGTACAAGTATGGTCCGCCCCGCAATTTGTTATACGAAAACGGCACCCAGATTACGTCGAAGCTGTTCCAAGCAATTTTCTTGGAACTCGGTACCAAAAACCTCATCACCACAACCTACCATCCCCAGACCAATGGTCAGGTGGAGAGGTTCAAACGGACCATTTTGAACATGCTGCGAAGCTATGTCAACGAGCAACAGGAAAGCTGGGACCAGTATGCATACTCCTTGACGTATACATACAACACCCATGTCCATCGGTCCACAGGCACGACGCCTTTCGACGTGGTGCTCAGCACCCCGCCCGCACCCTTCTCGTTACACCACACGGTACGCAGAAAGGAGAAAACAGACGCTGCTACTAAGGCGGATTTCTTCGCGCGATTGACCGAGTCAATCCATACCGCGCGCTCGCGCTTGAGCAAGGCTCAAGCGCGCTTCAAGAGAGACTTCGACAGACGGGGGAGCGAGAGCAAAATTCTATTGCGCGAAGGTGATTGGGTCTACATGGACACCCAGAGGTGCCAAAGGGTAAGCTAACCCTTTGGCCCAAGGCCCTTTCAAATCCTTGAAAGCGCGGAGGCGCACGGTCGTCATCGACCGTGATGGATTGACCGAAAAGGTCAACATCGACCGCGTTACGCCCGCCACTCGGCCACAATACGCCGAGAACGCGCCACTACCCGCGCAGGATACCACAACGGCAGACGACAGGGTGGTAGGGGAAACCCTACCATCGCCCGTGACGATGGTGATTCCGCAGTCACCGTCTGCGGCGGAACGAAGGACCAAGTCCTCCGATGGGGAAGAGGACATCCATCCACTGATGGAAGGAGGGACACATCCCCTTCCACCGTGGGCCGTCCCGAATCAACCCCACATGTACAGGGCTGATACCGTGGTCGACAATGATATCGAGTATGTCATTGAAGACCTTCTCTCTTATCAGAGGGACGACATGGCGGAAGGGACCGAGTGGTTCGAGGTCAAATGGTACGGCTACAAGGAACCGACATGGGTTCCTCACGGCAATCTGCAGGAAGAACAAGTGAGTAAGTTCTTCCGGCGCCTCAAGGCGGCGAAGCCCAAGAAGAAGTCCCGTGCTCGCCAAGGTTAGCGGACGGGACCTCCGCTGCTGAAGAGGGGGCCCGCCGTCACGAGGCGTGACGGTTGGAGATCTGCGTGAGGAACATCAGCGCCTCCCCTGTGGCACGTCATGCGGACATGCAGACGTGGGGCGCCGCGCAAAACGCAGTTAATTATGCGGCATGTCAAGCGGAAATGCCGACGCGGGCTATCGACCGCGTAAGCGACCCGTGCAGGCGCGGCAGGTCAAATCGACCTGCCACCCCAGATTTCTCCTCTTCCGTGGGAAGGGGTGCGGCTAGCACGGTTCAGTGGAAAGGGGGGTCAACGACGGAGAAAAGGGAGAAAATAAATGGCACGTGGGTAGCTGGCTACATATCCTGCTACAAGCCTCAGCAACCGGCACAAAAGGCAGAAGTTACAACTTCACTTGCCCACCAACTGCCGGTATTGCGGGCGCGTGCTAATAGCACCCTAGAGGGCCTATAATCTAGGTTTCCCTCCCACAGGTCCACTTTACCACCATAGAGGCCATAGACACCCCCCAGAAATACCGCGATTCCAGGGGGCGACGCGTACAGGAGTATCATACTATACGCGCCCGAAGTAGTCCCAGGCCAGCGAGGAAGATCCCACGCCCAAAGCCAAGTCGCCAAGTGTCAGTCTGTTCCGCAGCCTGACACATACAGTAACCCCCACACCCGATACGAATGTAATGTAGCGGGTGACTTTACACGGGTACCCCACGTAGGTGGCCCGGGCGCGCCGTGGCACAGGGGTTCCTAACGAACGCTTTACCCCACTGTACCCCACCAAGCACCTGAGTGATGCCAACTCAGGTGACCCGAATGCACCAAGCGGAGCCAAAACAGGGGCTCCCTCCTAGCGTACCAAATAACCTGGGACCGAAGCCTTGACGGGCTCACCCGTCAAGGCTAAACACTAAGAAACCGCAACGGACCCCCATAGGGAAGTCCCAACAAGTTATTTCGACCGAATCCTTGACGGGTGAGCCCGTCAAGGCTAAATGCAAGGACTTCACAACGGACTTCGACGGGGAATTCCACACAAATTTATTTGAAAAGAAGAGGGAGGCATACGCTAGATCAATCTAGATTGAACTCCCTATAACTCCTCTATCATTTAGCAACGCATTAGTTAGCCACGCGGACGGGTCAAATATCACGGACCCGGGGGCCCCGGTGATATCGCTACTCGTTCGTCTAGTCCCTTGGGACGAACGAGGAGGCATAGGGGTCGTCGGTCGGATCGTAAGGACGAGAGACCCCGGCTCTTGCCCCGGATGACGGAGTAGGGGATCCCATCCTAATCACCGAACTCCCTGCATACCGTGAGCGATGCGGCGTAGCAGGCGGAGCCATCAAGGCGTCCACAGGATCAGCTCCTCTGGGGGCTGCTGCGCGGCGAGGTATAGAAACGGAATTCCCTCGTCCGCCCTCAGGGACCCTGGTAAATGCCGACCGAGCCCGCGACGGGCTGTCCGTCCGGCGGCGGATGGGCCTGGAGTATTCACCATCGTGAGGAGCCGCATCAAGCTCGTCAACGGAATTCCCGCTCACTCCGATGCGCCGAGCGCAACGGACGGTTGAACTCGGTCAACTCATCCTTGGTGGAGACCAACTCGGCCTCCAAAAATGAGACGTCGGACGAGAGGGACGCCTCAATGCCCCACAGGGTGTCGTCGTTATACTGCGACGAATGGACCAAATATACAAGGCCTTCAGTCACGCCTTGCACGTTCCTATCATGCAGGGACACTGGGAAGATAGACTCTCAATCTCCCCGGACGATATACCTCACCATGGCCGGTACCCGGCTAAGCCCTTGGAGTTTCTAGAACCCCAAGGGATGGGTCAGGACGTCAGGCGCAGCGATGGAATTCGGCGCCTGACTGTGACTCTGGTCAGGACGCGGCCCGGCACCGGAGGCCGCGGCGCGAGCAGTACGCCGAGCGCGATGGCGATTACGACCGGCGTCTCCCCTCAGAGTCGCCGGAGCCGGCGGAATATAGCTGTGACCCGACAGGGGGGCTGCCCCTGGCGGGATCAGGATTTCACTCGCGCTCACGCTGCGGGCGGACGGGATTTGACATACTACAACCCGTCCAGCGGGAAAGCTGGCTACTGGGCCTGCGCAGTAACGGGTGACCGGGCGTTACAGGACTCAACCCCTTCGACGGACTTCCGGACCACGGCCTTGAATATGTTCATGTCAAGGCCTCCGCCCCCGTCGCATTCAGTATGACGTCGACAGCGGAGATGGCGCGCAGAACCTCATCTCCGCATGAATCCGTCAACACCGGCACCGTCTCTTGGTAGAGAACGCGCTCTCTAGCAGGGCCATCGCAATCATGAACGCCCGCTCGGACGCCACTATGTCCTTATAGACCGCCGGAGCCTTGGCGGGCGCATCGGGGCCGCCGGCATAACGCGAGAAATAGAGAGCGCAGGGGGGGTCCCGCAGGACGAGTATGTCAGGCGGTCGCTCCACCCCCTCCCAGAACGGGGGAGCGAGGTGAAGTTACCTCGCTCTGCGGCAATATCCCCGGCGCGTACCGGATCAACGCGCACCCCGAGGTGGAAGACGCGATAGTCTTCCGCCGTTACCAGGGCACGCCACTGGCGCGATTTTACGCGCCCTTGCAGCGCTGGATTGAAACGGAAAAGGCGGCTTGGGATGCGCTAGTAGACCCGCCTCTACTAACGATAAGAAGTTAACATCCGTCGTTCGCTCTCGGACAAGCAGCACTTTGTGCCATAGTTCTAAGTACTTGACCTCACGTGGCTCAGCCAAGTACGTCCGATAACTCCGGAGCTCGAGCGGAATCCGGAAACGGCGGTGATGCGGGTCGGGCGCTGATTCAGGCGCCCCCATATTCTTCGTGGACGGTCAGGATTCCGATCTGACATGCGCCCGATCATCCGTACGTCCTAGCGCTGGTCTTCGTAACCAATACCAAACCAGATGCGCAGGTAATAGCTCCGATAAGCGAGCTCTTCTCAGTCCGCAGTGAGGTTATCACGCTTCGGAAGCCGACCCGGGCGGTCTAGCATACCGTACGGAGTCGTATCCGGGGAGCCAAGATCGTCTTGGCCGCCTCTTCGTCGGCGTGCGGAACATCCGAAGGGATGCCAGCAGCCCGGGGGCTGCTGGCAGCGTTGGCATCGCGCGTACCGGTCAGGGCACCGGCGGAAGCCGTCGGTTCTTGAAGGGATGACGCCGATTCTTCTGCGGGAGCAGCCTCGTCGATTACTCAACCGCTTATTCCGATCGGCGGACGCGTCGCCATACGCGCAGTCGGTCGGCTGCGCATCCTTGGGGAGGTAGCTGTCACGGCGAACGGTTCGGTACTGGTACTATCGCCGGTTTGGCCACCCACCCCGCCCGCAGAAGCTTTGCTGGCGAAGGGTTCTGGAGGCGCGCCTGGAACCAAACCGGAGCGCAAAGGCATCTTGTCGCTGTCTACGGTGAGCGAGCAGGAGACACACAAAACAAAAAGCGCGGGGTTAACAATGGTCGGATTGCCGAGTGGAGACAGTCGATGCTCCTCTGATTTCCGGAGACTTAAAGGGTAGGGTTGACCATCGGTTCAACACAAGGAACTGAACGTTAAACATACTTGCTGCAATTCGGTGAGGGCATCACTCACCGAATGGTCGACGGGCTCCAACGATTGCCAAATATCGACAGACCAGGGGACAACTCTTGGCAAACGAGGCAATCAAACAAAAAGTGAGGAAAAAGGGTGGCAATTCGGTGAGGACAATACTCACTGAAGGGTCGCAGGGCTCCACCGGTCGGACATTATATCCCGCCAGCGGGACTTTCGCGTTTGAGGAGGGGGCCGTGTGGTACTGCGCCCCCTCACACAGTAGCCCCAGCGGTTACTGTGACTATTCCCAACATTTCAACCAATGAATGAGCCCTCGGGGTTAGCATGAAGGTAGTAACCGGGCGGTTCCCCATGAGGCGGGTGCCACCCTCGTATGGCGCGCACCCCCATCGAGGCTGGCAGACCCAGTACAGAGGATCTGCCACAAGGAGGCGGGAGAGGGGGCAACGGAGCGGGATGGTCACGTCAGCTACTGGCTACCCGTTCCCCTCCCCCCTCACAAGACCCTTGAGGGCCATGCATTGCTTGCATGGCCTAGCACAGAGGGGTACACATTCCCCCACCTTTGCCATATATGGGCCCCGTCACTTGGTTACATAGCTGAAAGTGTGGAATGTACGCCATGTGTGCCACTCCCTGAGACGTCTGGTCCACCTAAGTGGACCGTACTGTGCTGACAGACCCTCCAGGGCCTGGAAGCCTTACAGTCCACCAGTGCCTCAGCGGGCTGCCGTACAGTGCCCCCATTGGCCAGAGCAACGAGCTCGCGCGCACTGGAAGTTCCCAACCCTTGCCATACACGTGGCCCCCACTAGGCTAGGTTGCAGACAGTGGGGAGTCGCCGCCACGTGTGCCACTTCCCGAGACCGGCAGGTCCGCACAGGCGGACCGCACAGCCTGGCACGGCCTCCAGGGCCTGGTAACCCTTCAGTCCACCGTTGGCTCCGCGCGCTGCCTTACATTGCACCCATCGGCCAGAGCAGTGTGCCCACGCCCACTGTAAGGTCCTGGCCATAACGGAATAATATCGCTAAATTTAAGTCGTTTATTAATAAGTAATACAGGGTAGCCATTAGGGCCATCCCAGTCTAGGGTCTGGAATAGAGGGTCGACTAGCTATAATACCTACCTAGACTGACTCACTAAACTCGACTCGGACGACGAGTCTTCCCCCCAAGACCTTCATTCTTCGTTGGAACGAGCTTTAAACGCCCTTCTCGATTACCCTCGCCGGAATCGGTCGTGAGTAGTGTAAGAGCTTCCTACGACTCGCTGCCCGTTCCCCTCAACGTTCCGACCTGCCTCCTTACGCTCCCCAAACCCCATCACTGTACCCCTTGCAAGGTATACTGCGCCCACTTCTCTCCCGGTCCTCCCCGTTGCCTCCCCTGGCAACGGGCATTGTGCGGAGTCGGCCTTCTCATCCCTGATCCCATCGCAGACCCCTCACGGCGGCTACGACTCGACGCGCACACCTTAGCTCCCTTACACCGAGCTAAGGTCCCACCGGTAGGTCTCATATCTCCGTGAGAAAGATAGGATTTCCCGCACCTAGGTGCCCTACTGCGCCACTGGAGAGGCAAGGTACACAGTGTCCGGAGCCCCCAGATCCAGCGCTCTGCAGATAGTACAATGGTCTCCCGACCTGGAACTCTCTTGCGAGAGCTCTGAAGTCTACCAAATGCGCATGAACACCCGTGCTGATGAGGATTCCTCATCAGTCTACAAGACCCGTGTTCAGCCCAAGAGTTAAGGTCCGAGCAGCGCAAATCCACCAACTGCTTTCCAAGCGGCGTTTAGCAGCCGCTTGGAAGATGTTCGCAAGAAAATGCCCACCGAAATGGACGGGAAGTTCTATGACCGCATTCAACTTCTGCTAACCCGTCTCGAGGGACGAATCAAGATGAAAGTCAAACGTACGACTTCCATGGTCAGAGTTGTCACCGAGGAACGGCTACAGGACGAACTCTTTGCTATGAAAGAGTAAATTATTAACGAGGCCGCGCCCTCGTTCCACCAGCGTTCCTGGGACGTCCTATCTGCAAGCCTCTTCGAACGAGTGTATGAACTCGAAGACTCCGTACGCGGCTTGTTGAAGGATCTCCAGGACTCGAACCAGCGTGTCAGTTCGTTAGTTGACAACGAAACCATGGCCCACACAAACCATGTCGATAAACTGGACGCCCAGACCAAGCGTCTGTCCTTCCAAATCTCAGACCTGGCCAATGCCCTGACCACTGCCCTGTCCACAGTGACCAACGGCGGCAGGATACGCACGGATCCTGACACCAACCTTGGCCCCGAAGAGAGTCAAGACATAATTCCAGACACTGGAGCTGGTGCGAAACCAGCCCCTAAAACAACATCGCCAGCATTGCAAGTAAACGGCGAGGGCACCGATGCTATAGTGCAGGGTCTCAACGAGCTCAAGATCCACGAGAAGGCCTCCGACGGGGTGATGTCTTTCAGAATGTATCGTCTGCAAAGCACCCGTGATATCGTGATGGCGGATAACTTGAAGAGGTTGGCGCGCATGGCTTCGAACATTCGCGCCTTCAATCCGTGGCCCGTAGAGTTCGACGGTCTTGATGGGATCGAAATCTTGCGATTTCTATCCTAGTTCCGCGACGCTTGCGATGCGATCGGAGCCCATGAGGGCGCCGCCATGAAACTGTTGCCTTGCTTCCTCCGATCAGATTCCAATGCACATCTCATCGCTGCCCAATGTAAGGGGTTATTCCTTATTGGAAGGAAACATGATCCTTCCTTGAGCTAGTAGTTCAACACCTTGTTGAGTCGTTACGCGACCGAAGACGTTTTTTCTTCGGCCAACGCCGAAGTCACAAGGGCCGGTCAGATCTGTCGCGAGACTGAATCTGAATTCTGTTAACGACTAGAAGCGGCAGCCCTAAAGTGCGCCAGCGTTTTCACTGAGAGAGATCTCGTGAACTACTTTGTCAAGGAACTGCCGGCTAGCATTTAGGCCACTGTCGCTTTAACCGCGCCCCGCGACGTAGACCCACAACTGACCGCCGTGCGCCGCGTCGCTCAAGAGCACGTTGAAACGTTCAGGGCTATGATCGGAGATAAGCAATACCGCGTACCTCTGTCTTCCACACGGGAAGGGGCCCGTAAGAAGGCTTTACTGATTCACCAAAGTGAAGCAGTACCCCTCCCCCGAATTCCCAGTGAGCATACTGTCTGACAAAAATATGGTCCTAACAACACGGTCATGATGACCGGGGTAGCTGACTTCCCGGCCAGCTCCCCCTCTTCACGATCCTCGAAGACTAAAGCTAGCTCGATTGACATCACCGGTCAATCGAGTTTCATTCCCCCGCTTAGTCGGGAACAGGACACATTGGCCCAGACGATGATTCCGACTGGGCCGGTCACCTGGACTTGCACAGGATGTCGCCAAGCTGGCCACCTCCCGTACAACATTCCCTACTTGTCCACTCTGCTACGCAAGTTCTTTGCATCCCAGAATTACTTGTTCCAACAAAAGCTGTAACAAGTGATCTTCCAGGATAAGAGGAAGCGCAAGAAGCTGGTGCACTACCGCCGCCAGAACAGCACGCGGACACAGCAGCCATCGATGCCGGGTCAAATTCACGAAGCTGTCGTGGTAAGGAGGCCCAAGTCGAACCAGCCTGTACATTCGGTCAACTTTGTACAGGCTGATGAACCATCGACGGAGGCCCCTAATGCGAAGCATCCAAAGGTGGAGACACTTCTGGTCCTCAATACGGATACAGATGTCGCTATACAGGCAATGTATAACGACCAATCCGACTCGTCCGATTCATCCTCGGTGGAAAACGAGTAGCGGGAGGTGTTCAGGTCCCGACCTCCTTGCCTAGGGCGGTGGTTTCTCAACCACCACCCGAAGGAAAGAACTGGGAGCCGCCCGCACCTGTTTAGGCGGGTGCCGGCATGGCGACTCCACACCCTACCCAGTTATCAGTCCAAGCTCTCGTGTGCTTGGACCCGCCAATAGAACCGACATGTATCCTAAAACCAACGCACTATGCGGTACTAGGATCCTTAGGAACTAGTTCCAAGTTCCTAAGGCCGATAACGCGTTATCGCAGAAACCGTTTCCAGGCCCTCATTCATTAGCGCAAGTGAAATTCCTCCAGGATACGGGAAGTTCCTGGAAGAGCGCGGAAAGGATCCAGGGTTGCGGGATGAAAACGGTAATCCGCTCCGGGTTACCGATAGGGTACGGATAGTCCTTAGGTTGGGAAACAAACACATTAATGTCTCCCATTTCATTGCTCCCACACTAGCCGTACCCCCGATCCTCGGGACGGATGTCTTGAACAACCATGTTCAAGCCATCTACCCTATGGATCAATTTATAAAGATACACAAGGGCGAGATGATTGCGATCATCTCGTCCCACAACCTTGCGAGCTCAGTCACCGAAGATTCCGGCTTGCTACCCTCGGGCAAGAGCAAGCCGAAGCGGAAAAATAAAATCGGGACCCCACCTCCTTCGCTGGAGGTGCGAACGCACACGGTTAAACTGGCGAAGGGAATCACCCTCCCCCAAAAGCCAAACGGAAGTGTTGTTCAGATGCACAATCGCATGCTTGTGCTATTTGGAGCCGAAGACATCCCTGTACGATCGGCACAGGGTACTCCTAACGAATGAGGTATGCGAACGCATACACTGCAAGGCATTTACCGTCATCGTGGAGAACTTGTCAGACTGCCCTCGCAGTCTGCCAAAAGGGTACGGTACTAGGGTTCGCACAGCGAAACCCCGTCACAGGACTTGCCTTGAACTCACAAGGTCAAGACAATGGCGCCACCACACAAGAAGAACTGAACGAAGAGGTCGTCGTGGACGCTAAACAGGCGCCCCAGATTGGGACGCCAGGGGATCCCTAATACCGCCCAGCCGGTCAGGACACGGACACTGACTTGCAAAATGAGATTGACTTCACGCACTTGGCTCCGATGGACAGG